>CAXARO010001205.1:0-57582 GCA_963971305.1 Arcuatula senhousia
TTCAGAAATTATTCCACATCAGCAGCACTAGAACCCAAACATAGGAAATCCATCATTTCAAAAGATGTTTAAAATGCATCAAACCAAACAAAATCTAAATAAGTATACATGTAGCTTAAGGTAGATTCAGTCTATCACTGAGCACCTTTTTTGCACATCTATCATAACTTTAAATTTTATAATTCTAGCTATACTAATTGATTTCTAGTTTTAGTTTAAACATATTTATTTATCCTGGATTGGGAAACAAGCTTGATGCTTATATCAATCCCTCTCCAGCTAGCAGTTTGCGAGTGTGGCCTTTGTAGCGGCCCCCATTGAGCCTACTCTTATCGAACTCCACAAAGGGGTCTTTAACGTGCATGGGGTATTGCTCTCCACATACACGGGACAACCTTTTTTCGTCCCTTCCGAAGGACTAGCATCGATTCTCGAGACCATTCTCGCATATGGTGTCAAGAGAGAGTCGGAAAATTGGTTCATGAAATTTTCACCCCTGACGAGGATCGAACCACGAACCTCGGTGTTAGTAGCCCGACGCGTTAACCACTACACCACCGGCTCTCTATTTTCTATTCGGCTAGCTTAACATCAAAGGTGATAATTACAACAAAAAACCTTCTTTATGAATTTCAATATTTTCCTGTATTTTTAAAGGGGAGATAATTTGTATAGAAATAATAGGGAAAAAACCCTTTTTTCACTTATTTCCAAAAATTTGATGGTGAACTTAATTTTTATTTAGTATATTTAAAAATAGATACAAAACAAAGATTTTCACAAATTTTAAGAAAAATCTATGGATCCTATATTAAAATTACTAAAATCATGCATATTTCAAAGTCGTTTCTACACAAATTCCTCTAGTGAACTTTTAATTTTATTATTGAAATTTAAAGTACCATTCTAGAGCTAACTGGGGGCAAAATTTATGAAAATTCTATGGATAATTTTTTAGACACCCCATCTAACTTAATAAGGGCAAAACTACGATGGAGGGGTTACACCCCCAAACTGGAATGTCTTGTACAATGTGATTTAGAATTCTTACTTTTATTTATGCCTTACAAAAGTCAAGAATTGCTGATTTACATGAACAATGTAGTTATGGTGTGTAATCATGCAAATGTAATTAATACACATGTAGGATTATATCGATTGTACAATGCATTTGGGATGCCAGCAGTTTCTTCTTCATATAAAACTAACTACACTTTATGTAACCATTGTGTTCAAACATAAAAAGAACATTTAACTTTGACAACCAAAAATTAAAGATGGAATTAGTAGATCATGTTGATATTTTTATAGAACATCCAGTTTATCAAAAATTTACAAATGCATGAGACATTAGTCTGCCATAGAAGATGACTTGTCTGGTATTTGTATAAATTTTTAAGCAAGATTAGATTTAAAGATAGATTCACAATCTATAGTTTACCAGAAAAATCCTTTTTATCCCCTGCTGCAACATAAGGTAGGGACATAGAAATGCCAGTGTCCATCACACTTTTTTTTCGTACAGTTTTTTCAGCAACTATTAATCATAGGCTTTCAATATTTGGTATGCAGCTTCAGGTAGGGGTCCCATATGGTGCCAGGTGGGATGCATTTTCAGTTCTGTCAATCATCTACATACGTGTACTTCCTGTATAACGAGCTGACTTAGATCTTTCCCGCACAAAAGATGGCGGTACTTAGAATCTGTTCTTGGTATAACTGGTCTTGACTTTCATGTCTAATAAAAAGACAAGAAAATGTCCTCTTGGTAAATTTATTTCAGATGGTTGACTCTATTAGACATGTTGAATCTGGTCCCTGTAATATATGCCCCTTAATTATATGTTCTGATTCAATTGTTAATTTGACAATTTTAACTCAATTTTTAACTTGACCTTAATCTTCTGTGTGTAAATTTTCTGCAGCCTCTGGAGAAGAACAGTCCATTGTTAACAGACAAATACTTATCATCAATGGAGGAATCTTACAAGCAAAATGTGATTCCATTTCAAAAGTAAGTCTTACAAGCAAAATGTGATTCCATTTCAAAAGTAAGTCTTGTAAGCAAAATGTGATTCCATTTCAAAAGTAAGTTTTGTAAGAAAAAATGTGATTTCATTTCAAAAGTAAGTCTTATAAGCAAAATGTGATTCCATTTCAAAAGTAAGTCTTACAAGCAAAATGTGATTCCATTTCAAAAGTAAGTCTTACAAGCAAAATGTGATTCCATTTCAAAAGTAAGTCTTACAAGTAAAATGTGATTCCATTTCAAAAGTAAGTCTTATAAGCAAAAATGTGATGCCATTTCAAAAGTAAGTATTATAAGAAAAATGTGATTCCATTTCAAAAGTAAGTTTGGCAAGAAAAATGTGATGCCATTTCAAAAGCAGGTCTTGTAAGAAAAAATGTGATGCCATTTCAAAAGTTAAGTCTTGTAAGAAAAATGTGATGCCATTTCAAAAGTAAGTCTTGTAAGAAAAAATGTGATTCCATTTTAAAAGAAGGTCTTGCAAGAAAAAAAAAATGTTGCCATTTCAATTGTTCAAAAGTAGATCTGGCAAGAAAAATGACCAGGTATCTGTTATGTTTTTACATTTATGGTTTAGCACACATAATATATAGCTTATATGTATATGTTACAGTAAATTTGTGTAATCAGTAAATACACGTATTTACTGAAATTTAGTAAATACCTGAATTTACTAAGGCACCCAGTAAATACATGTATTTACTAAAAATGGTCAGTAAATACATGAATTTCCTGAACTTTTAAAGAGATTTTACACGTTTTTACTGATACTTATTTTGGGAGATAAAACTTTGTAGACAATATTTCATAAGACCATATTTCATTCATAAACAAAACTGACAGAAACTAGCAGAACGTGTTCGATTATCAGGGAGATTAACATGGAAGGGATGACAAAATGAACATGAAAATGATGATGAAGTGGAAGATATTTGAAACACAAGGTTAATCCGGGATAAGGGATGGGTAGCTTTATGTAATCATTAGCCTCCTGCAGGGGATCATATGGGACCTACTCTTATCGATACCTGCAGAAGGGCTCTTCAACGTTCTGGAAACGTGACATATTTCCTAACAAGATGCTGTACTATGGTTTGGGATCAGGTTTCCCCATTATACCCTGAAGACCCCGGAATTTGTTATGGCAGGGCCACCCAATCAGTCACAGAAATTAGGATTACTTGGGCCAGGACATTCTGTCCCATCATTGGCCAAGATTCACAGGACCAAAAGAAACTATAGAGGTCCAATAACATATAATATCTAAAATACTGCTTACTTCTACCAGACATTCAGACCTGTGACAGGCACAAAAACACCAGACCGAATGCGTTTTTACAGGCCTCGGGCTGTCGGTCCTGTGCTAATTTCCATGACTGCCCAATATCTACCATCTTGGGCACACGTCATAGTCGCTCTTTGACCCAAGCCGCCTGGCCCGACATCAGATTCTGAGCTCTTTATAGTAAAACTGAGCGCCGCTGTGCATTATTAGGGATGATCATCATCACTTTAAAAGAAAAAAGGGTTTCGCAAAGCTGATTATGAAAAAATATATTAAGTATAATTACCAAAAAAGCTTGTATCTCTTAAAAATACTCAGCATAAACAAAGTTTGATGTTTTAAACCTAAAATTAAACTTAGAAAATACATTTTGTGTCACCAACTATGTCCAGTAAATACGTGTAAAATGTGCAAGGAAAATCAGTAAATACACGTATTTACTGGTCAACTCAGGAAATACATGTATTTCCTAAATCACCCAGTAAATACATGAATTTACTGATAGCTTTAGGAAATTCACGTATTTACTGATTACACGAATTTACTGTAACATATATACTTTTTATCTAATTTGTTTTGTGCAAATGATTTAAGTGATATCAATAAAAGTTGTAACTTGGTGTATTATTTGTGTCTTATTTTTTCAAAACAGAGAAATGGGATGCTCGAATGTGTCTGCAGCTTAAAATGTTCGTATTTTTCCCCCAAAAAATATTCTTTCAAAATGAAAAAAGGAAAAAAAATTGTACCTGGGTGCCCCCCTTTTTTTTATATTTTTGTTCTACATTACAGAGTATATGGAGAATTCATGCAGGTTGATCTAGATGATGTGGCTAATTTCTCAAAGGTAAAATAATTGTATCAATATAGTAATTTCTAGATAAATATGATCTACTGTGAAAGTATTTTTTTTATTATACCCCCGCTTCGAAGAAGAGGGGGGTATACTGTTTTACCCTTGTCCGTCTGTCCGTCCGTTCGTTCGTCCGTTCGTCCGTCCGTAACATATTTTTCGTCACAGTTTTCTCAGCAACTACATGACATAGAGGTCTGATATTTTGGGTATAGCTTTCTCCTATAGTACCATATGGTGTATACCGATTTCATGCTCCTAGGTCAACTACTTCCTGTTTACCGAATACTTAGGTTTTTACACATAGTGTACATACATTCAAAATTTCCGTCACAGTTTTCTTAGCAACTACATGAGGTAGAGGTCTGATATTTTGGGTATAGCTTTCTCCTATAGTACCATATGGTGTATACCCATTTCATGCTCCTAGGTCAACTTCTTCCTGTTTACCGAATACTTAGGTTTTTACACATAGTGTTACATACATTCAAAATTTCCGTCACAGTTTTCTTAGCAACTACATGAGGTAGAGGTCTGATATTTTGGGTATAGCTTTCTCCTATAGTACCATATGGTGTATACCGATGTCATGCTCCTAGGTCAATTACTTCCTGTTTACCGAATACTTAGGTTTTTATACCCCGCCACACGAAGTGGCAGGGTATTATGTTATACCCTCAGTTTTTTTCGGTGTCTGTCCGTCCGTCCGTCTGTCCGTCCGTCCGTCCGTCCGTCTGTCTGTCCGTCCCCCGAAGGTTTCCGACCAATAACTTGAAAACGCGTCAAAGGATTTGAATGATATTTTACACAGCTGTTTAGTACAATAAAATACAGGTCAAGTTCGATTTCCAGCATGATCCAAAAAATAGTTTTCGAGATAGGCCACTTTGAAAAATCAAATTTCATGAAATTTTGAGTTTCGGACCAATAACTTGAAAACACGTCAAAGGATTTGAATGATATTTTGCACAGCTGATTAGTACAATAAAATAAAGGTCAAGTGTAATTTCCAACATGATCCGAAGAACAGTTTTCGAGATAGGCTACTTTGAAATCAAATTTTATGAACTTTTGATATTATAACGTGGCGGGGTATCATTTAATGTCCCATTACATGCCCTATTTTTACATATAGTTGACATAATGGAACAAGTTTTGTCACTCATAGAAATGGGAAACAATAAATATACATTATATGTCTAAACTTTTTATTATACCCCCGCTTCGAAGAAGAGGGGGGTATACTGTTTTACCCTTGTCCGTCCGTCCGTTCGTCCGTCCGTTCGTCCGTCCGTAACAAAACTTCCGTCACAGTTTTCCAAGCAACTACATGAAATAGAGTTCTGATATTTTGTATACAGCTTTATCATATAGTCCCATATGGTGTATACCGATTTTATGTTCCTACGTAGTCTACTTCCTGTTTACCGAATACTTAGGTTTTAACACATAATAGACATAAATGCAAAATTTTCGTCACAGTTTCCCAAGCAACTACATGAGATAGAGGTCTGATATTTTGTATACAGCTTTATCTTATAGTCCCATATGGTGTATACTGATTTTATGTTCCTACATAGTCTTCTTCCTGTTTACCGAATACTTAGGTTTTAACACATAATAGACATAAATGCAAAATTTCCGTCACAGTTTCCCAAGCAACTACATGAGATAGAGGTCTGATATTTTGTATACAGCTTTATCCTAAAGTACCATATGGTGTATACCGATTTTATGCTCCTAGGTTGTCTACTTCCTGTTTACCGAATACTTAGGTTTTAACACATAATAGACATAAATGCAAAATTTCCGTCACAGTTTCCCAAGCAACTACATGAGATAGAGTTCTGATATTTTGTATACAGCTTTATCCTATAATCCCATATAGTGTATAGTGATTTTATTTTCCTAGGTCAACTACTTCCTGTTTACCGAGTATTTAAACTTGTATGCATGGCTTAGTTTGGGGGAGCGGGGGTATCACTAGTGAGCATTAGCTCACAGATTTACTTGTTTTTTTTTATTTTATTTATTTATTATTTTATTTTTTTTATTATTTTTTGTTGGGTACCAAATTTCGTCGATTTCATGGCCCATGCAAACCATGAAATTTGATTCACAATGAAAAAGAAGTATTTCATTGGTCTCTATCATAAAATTGCATTAACCACAAATTCATGAATTCATGAAATACTTAATATTCCCGTCGGATCAACAAGATAATGGCCACAAATTTACATGTAAGTACTTTCACTGTATTTTAAAATTCTTTGATAAATTTTCGAACACATTATTTAAGAGTAAGACGTTGAGTTGTTAAAATCTTTTCAAAGGTAAAAGAAATAAAATAAGTTCACATTGATACAATAAAGAAGCATATGATTATTTTATTGTCAAGAGTTTAACTTTGTATAAAGCTAAATTTGAGGTCTTGTATTGGCCTCCTGTCAATGCTTCGCATCAAGGTGCGAAGCTATTAATTTCATAGGATATTCACGCCAACTTGAAATCATAAATCACTAACCTACGCGTTGATTGGCTGTTTAATAAGAAATAGTTGGTTTCATTAGATTACCCAAGAAATGTAATCGTGAATCAGTTACGGAGAAGACACAATCGGATGAGGTTTAGCTACAATGTGTACAGCAGAACTGAAAACGATACTATTGACCATTTGACCTCTACAAAATCTACTGAAATAGTTGATCACGTGATATTTATTGATCGTTGAGCATGAATAAATTACATAATTTCTGTCTAGATATTTGATATAAATGTATCACTAGTTTTTGATTTACATGTCCAGTTTATTTTTAATCTTTCATTGCTGTGTACTGGTGTGTATTTTCATCAAGCTTAACCCGAAAAATACAGTCGTTATATCTCACTCCCTGCAGTCGCGTCCCGCCGAAGTATACGAAGACAGATATTCGAATTACATCAAACTGGAATCTTGTTTGTTTGGTAACACTTTGTGCTAACAATATCAATATGAATCATGCCAAAAAGTTTGATTTATTTTAAATCAGTACATATGTTAAAACTTTCATCATGTTTGTTTCAATTATTATAAGACGCATAGAGGTTTCATTAAAACCGAAAGAATATGGAATATGTGCCAGAAAGACACAATCCACATATTGAAATGATTTTAATAAATGTTTCATGTTTATTTACTTAGTTTGTTCTTTAAATACATGTACATTTTACATGTTTTACATCATATTTATGTTCATCTGACTCATGAGCAAAAAGAGTCACTTTTTCAATATCCGTTGTCTAGCATTGTCGTGCTGTAACGTCACAAAAATTTCTCGTCGAAGTTTTTCGACAACTTTATGTCATTTGACATGTATATATATATATAGTTTTTTTTCTATATATGAGTCCTTTTCTCGTAAAGCAATGCTATGTTCGTAACCCATTTGTTTTTTGGTTACCGAATATCTTAAGACTGCAGTGAAATATAAATCTGTCACAGTTTTCCAGGCAACTGCATGTAATAGACTATTGATAAACACTTATATTAAGCTACCTCTTATTACAGCTTATTAAGTCAAGCAATTTTATACCAAAAACTCATTTTCTTTCTGTTTACGAAATAACACAAGACGCATGCAACATATGTCTTCCATGTATAGTTATCCATTCGGTTACTATAATTAGTCCTTTGTCATCAATAAACAATTTATAAAGTTTTAAATATCTCTAAAATCGCTAATTCAAACCAATTAGACCCAGACTCAGTGATAACTTATTAGCATTATAAGATAGTTATCTTTTAAATGGATCTCTGGTGAAAAGCCTGGCCACTGTTCCCTAAACAAGACCATAATGTCCCATTCCCTTAAATTAATTATAAGCAACCATAAAAGAGAAACTGAACATTGTAGAGAAAACCAATATTCACCATCCTTTCCTAAAAATGCCGCTACAGCAAAGCTTCCCAAGCTTTTTGGAAAGCTAAAACTTGTTTCTATAAACATTTTACCTAAAAACATTCTCCTCTATCCTGCATATAAAGACCTCAATAGATATATGTAATATGTACATTTTTAGCTCACCTGGCCAAAGGCCATGTGAGCTTATGCCATCACTATGCGTCCGTCGTCGTCTGTCGTCGTCTGTCGTCCGTTAACAATTTCAAAAATCTTCTCCTCTGAAACCACTGAACCAATTTAACAGAAACTTGGCAGGAATGATATATGACATGTTGGCAACAAACGATCCTGATTTTGAAATGCTTTGATAAAAAACATGGCCGCCGTTGCTAAAAATAGACTAGGGGGGTCAGACTACTGTTTTTGGCTTATAAATCAAAAAGTATAAGAGATAGAGGAAATCTGAGGCCACGCTACTGATTCAGCATCAAAAGCTCTACAAAAGTCTCCATTTGGTCAAAGTTGTCAGATGACCCCTTATAGGGGTTACGGCCCCTTAAAGGTGAAAAATAGCATTTTTTCATGTTTTTGGCCTACAGAATGAAAACTATTGCAGATAGAGATTAGCTGTTGCTTGCTTAAATGTTTAGCTCATTTAGCTCTACGAAAGTCTCCATAGGGTCGAAGTTGTCAGATGACCCCTTATAGGGGTTACGCCCCCTTAAAGGTGAAAAATAGCCACTTTTCATGTTTTTGGCCTACAGAATGAAAACTATTGCAGATATAGATTAGCTGTTGCTTGCTTAAATGTTAAGCTCATTTAGCTCTACGAAAGTCTCCATAGGGTCGAAGTTGTCAGATGACCCCTTATAGGGGTTACGGCCCTTGAAAAATAGCGTTTTTTCATGTTTTTGTCCTACAGAATGGAAACTATTGCACATAGAGATTAGCTGTTGCTTGCTTACATGTTCAGCTCATTTAGCTCTACAAAATTCTCCATAGGGTCCAAGTTGTCAGATGAACCCTTATAGGGGTTACGGTCCATGAAAAATAGCGATTTGATTTTTCATGTTTTTGGCCTACAGAATGAAAACTATTGCAGATAGAGATTAGCTGTTGCTTGCTTAAATGTTCAGCTCATTTAGCTGTACAAAATTCTCCATAGGGTCGAAGTTGTCAGATGACCCCTTATAGGGGTTACGGCCCCTGAAAAAAGCGATTTTTAATGTTTTTGGCCTACAGAATGAAAACTATTGCAGATAGAGATTAGTTGTTGCTTGCTTAAATGTTCAGCTCATATAGCTCTACAAAAGTCTCCATAGGGTCAAAGTTGTCAGATGACTCCTTATAGGGGTTATGGCCCCTTATAGGTGAAAAATGGTGTTTTTGGCCTATAGAATGAAAACTATTGCAGGTAGAGAAAAGCTGTTGCTTGCTTAAATGTTCAGCTCATTTAGCTCTACAAAAGTATAGGGTCAACATCAAGACCAGGTGAGCGATTCAGGCTCCTGGGAGCCTCTTGTTTGTATGTAATCTTGCCTAGAATGGATAATTATGAATATTACCACAATAAACTATAAGGCCATATATATTTCTTCATTCATTTGTCATTATTCCATTGTTGTATGTAAAATCAAATTTGGTCAATAGCATATTTGAAAGAGGATATATATCTGTATTAATCTTTTGGCATCTGTAGCATTAAAAAATACATGTAGAAAATAATGAGATGTGAAATAGGTGTATGCGACACAGTCTGCATAAACAAGCGAAAGTCCATCTCCACCTGTTGCAACATAAATTACACATATTCAATGTTTTTTTTTTCTTCTTAATTTCTATAATAGATGTTCAATAATAAATAATACCCTATTGATCACTAGTTGATCACCTCCAAGGTGGTGTTTGAGTTCCCATTTTAGTTTAAAAAACGGGACTCCGAACTTGAATGTGATTAGGTTTGGCAGTTACCTGCCCAATGTTGGTGGTTTTCTCTGGTTCTCCAGTTTCGTTCAACAAAATAAAGGCCGCCTGCCATGGCTCCGTTCCATCGATAAAGGGTGTAACATACCAACACAAACATGCCTAAGGTCAGTGGCTTCCTCCAGGAACTCCAGTTTCCTAGAACCCCAAAAAATGACGGCCTTGTATTGCCCAGGAGCATCTAATAGGGTTTTTACCCTAGAACACATACAATCACGCTATAATAACTGCTATTTTCAGGTCGCTCAAGAAATGGCTCATCTTGTCCTGGATCCACCTATTGTTGATGATTATCAGAAATTTGATGACTGGTATATGGAAAAGGAATGGAAATTTAACTACCTGAGACAGATGTAAGTACACAGAGGTAATTGTATGGTGGGGGAGGGGAAGGGAAGTTTGTTGGATACCATATTTGTGAAGATAAAAAGGGTAAAATATTATCACGAGTGTTATCATGCTGAAAACAGAATTTACAATATATATATGAAAGAAGAGTATCAGACTGTCTTCATATAATTCATTATTAGCTCACCTGGACCGAAGGTCCATGTAAGCTATTGCCATCACTTGGCGTCCGTCGTCTGTCGTCTTCGTCGTTGTCTGTTAACAATTTTTTCAAAAATCTTCTCCTCTGAAACTACAAAACAGAATTCAATGAAACTTGGTATGATTGATCCTTAGGGTGTCCTGCATAAAAGTTGTGTTTCGATTTTTGATTCGTCAAAAAACATGGCCGCCCTGGCTAAAAATAGGACAGGGGTGTCAGACTACTGTTTTTGTCTTGTAATTCAAAAAGTATAAGAGATAGATGAAATCTGATGCCACGCTACAGCTTCAGGATCAAAAGTTCTACAAAAGTCTCTATTTGGTCAAAGTTGTCAGATGACCCCTTATAGGGGTTATGGCCCCTTAAATGTTCATGTTTTTGCCCTATAGTATGAAAACTATTGCAGTTATAGAAAAGCTATTGCTTGCTTAAATGTTCAGCTCATTAAGCTCTACAAAAGTCTCCATAGGGTCAAATTTGTCAGATGACCCCTTAATAGGGTTACAGCCCCTTGAAGGCGAAAAATAGTGTTTTTGGCCTATAAAAGGAAAACTATTGCAGATAGAGAAAAGCTGTTGCTTGTTTAAATGTTCAGCTCATTTAGCTCTTCAAAAGTCTCCATAGGGTCAAAGTTGACAGATGACCCCTTATAGGGGTACAGCCCCTCGAAGGCGAAAAATAGTGTTTTTGGCCTATAAAAGGAAAACTACTGCAGATAGAGAAAAGCTGTTGCTTGCTTAAATGTTCAGCTCATTTAGCTCTACAAAAGTCTCTATAGGGTCAAAGTTGACAGATAACCCCTTATAGGGGTTACAGCCCCTAAAAGGCGAAAAATAGTGTTTTTGGTCTATAGAATGAAAACTATTGCAGATAGAGAAAAGCTGTTGCTTGCATAAATGTTCAGCTCATTTAGCTCTACAAAAGTTTCCATAGGTTCGAAGTTGTCAGATGACCCCTTATAGGGGTACAGCCCCTCAAAGGCGAAAAATAGTGGTTTTGGCCTATAGAAGGAAAACTATTGCAGATAGAGAAAAGCTGTTGCTTGCTTAAATGTTCAGCTCATTTAGCTCTACAAAAGTCTCCATAGGGTCAAAGTTGACAGATGACCCCTTAATGGCGTAAAATAGTGTTTTTGGTCTATAGAATGAAAACTATTGCAGATACAGAAAAGCTGTTGCTTGCTTAAATGTTCAGCTCATTTAGCTCTACAAAAGTCTCCATAGGGTCAAAGTTGACAGATGACCCCTTATAGGGGTTACAGCCCCTTAATGGCGAAAAATAGTGTTTTTGGTCTATAGAATGAAAACTATTGCAGATACAGAAAAGCTGTTGCTTGCTTAAATGTTCAGCTCATTTAGCTCTACAAAAGCATTCATAGGGTCAAAGATGTCAGATGACCCCTTATAGGGGTTACAGCCTCTTAAAGGCGAAAAATAGTGTTTTTGGACTTAAGAAGGAAAACTATTGCAGATAGAGAAAAGCTGTTGGTTGCTTAAATATTCAGCTCATTTAGCTCTACAAAAGCATTCATAGGGTCAAAGATGTCAGATGACCCCTTATAGGGGTACAGCCCCTCAAAGGCGAAAAATAGTGTTTTTGGCCTATAGAAGGAAAACTATTGCAGATAGAGAAAAGCTCATTTAGCTCTTCAAAAGTCTCCATAGGGTCAAAGTTGACAGATGACCCCTTATAGGGGTTACAGCCCCTTAATGGCAAAATAGTGTTTTTGGTCTATAGTATGAAAACTATTGCAGATACAGAAAAGCTGTTGCTTGCTTAAATGTTCAGCTCACTTAGCTCTACGAAAGTCTCCATAGGGTCAAAGTTGACAGATGACCCTTTATAGGGGTTACAGCCCCTTAAAGGCAAAAATAGTTAAGTTTATTTAGCTCTACAAATTACGTGCCCATAGGATGACCTCTTTTAGGGGTGATGGCCCCTGAAAGGTGAAAAATAGTGTTTTTGGCCTATAGAATGAAAACTTTTGCAGATAAAGAAAAGCTGTTGCTTGCTTAAACATTCAGTTCATTAAGCTGTATAAAAGTGTTCATAGGCTTCAAGTTGGCAGATGATCCCTTAAAGGGAGTATGGCCCTTTAAAGGCAAAAAAATAGTGGTTTTTTGCTTACAGAATGAAAACTATTGCAGATAAATAAAAGCTTTTTTGCTTAAACATTCAGCTCATTTAGCTATAGAAAAGACTTCATAGATTTGACATCTAGACCAGGTGAGCGATTCAGGCTCCTGGGAGCCTCTTGTTTGGTTTGTCATAAATAATTAAAAAAGGAACAATAAAAATAGTTTTATATGAAGTAACACTGTTGATGAAAAAATAGCCATATGTAAATTGATATGCATCCACATGTACTTGGTCTTTCTGATTTGGATACTTTTCCAACATTTAATTTTGTGATAAAAAGAACATTAAATTTCAATTATAATGAATCGATTTGAGTGAATCACCTTAAGATATTACAATCATAAAGTTATAGATAACATCAAAAACTTGCAGTACCAACATGACAAAGATGCTTTTATTTGTTGCAACTTTTTCTATTCCCAAACAATCATTTTAAAAATAATTTGTCATTTCTACGGAACAGCTACTTTATATGATTTTAATACTCATGCTTTGAAGAAGAGGAGGTATTTTTTATTACACCACCGTTTCAAAGCATAGTGGGGATATACTGTGTGTGTGCCTGTGTCCTTCTATAGTTCTGTCATATCATATTTATTACAAGGCCTAGTTGCCAAACGGTTGTATGACCAGTGAGCATTGCCCCACAGATTTTTTGTTTTAAGAGAGCTTACTAGTTGACTATACTTATATTCCATTCCTAAGTGATTGTTTATGCTTTGTTTATTTACATTTTACAGGACAGCTACTGATGATTATTTTGAGAAAGCTTACTGGCTGAATTTTCAAATTCCCTTCAGCGCTCCAGAACTTATGACAGATGACAACGATCTCTATGATAGAGTCGTCAATCAGGTATTTGTTACCCCTCATCCTACCTTCCCCCGCCCCAGCACAAATGTTTATTACAAGGTAGGGATCCAAGGAAAGGGGTACTGAGTGTATGCCCCCCCCCTAGAACTGACAAAAATTAAGTTTTTTTAACAAATTCATATAAAAAACACTTAAAAAGTTTCGCACTTCACTCCATTAGCGAAAAACAACGAAAATTGACGCCTCCCCTTACATGCCTTAACTAAAATCCTGGGTCTGCCCCTGATTACAGAGTCATTAATCATGTATTTTCTCCCCCGTCCATAACTTATATTATTATACCTCAGTAATGTTTTTCTTTAATAAATGCATATACAATAGTTTCACTATTTTTTTTCGTTTGCTAGCTTTGAACTATTGACCGGTCAATAGTTTCCGAACTATTGCCCTCTCCACAACTATTTGCCCTCTGACGTCATTAAGCCCCGCCTTAAGCCAATCGTTTTCATTGTTTAATTTTGATTGATATATTTTACTCATGATACGTCAAACTGCAGATAGTTTATTGCACGAGTTTCCCATGCAAAACTTTTATAAATACTTTCCATGCAACTTTTTAGTACGCTTGAAGTTGATTGAATATTTATTATTACATCTGCATTTTTGAATAGCTAAAATTCTAAACGTTTTCGTCTGTTGTTTCTTTTGGTATAATAAAACACTTACTGACTGGGTATTCGGGAAATAGATAGATTATTTTCCCTCGGAGACAACTATTGCCTTCGGCTACGCCTCAGGCAATAGTTGCACCTCGGGGAAAATAATCTACCTATTTCCCTTATACCCAGTCAATAAGTATAAACTATAAACATGGAAATGTGGTGACACATGTATTTTCCAATTCATTTGCAATCATTAAAAAATCTTTGAAATATCCCCCAGGAAAATGGTGTATAGCATTAAGAAGAATATAGACTTAGAATCCTTCACCTGAAAGGTTTCATTAACTAAAATTTGAAATTATCACCCTGTCAACATTTCTCCATTTACAGTTTAGAAATCACTTTCGTCACCACCAGTCTTATGTGCAACTCCTCCAAAACGGCTTTTTGGAATTTGATGAAACTTCACACAGAAGAAAATTATTAATATTTATTATATAGATATAGATGAAATATCGTGATTTCCGAGTTAAATAAATTTCTAGATTTTCATGGAGTTAATTTCAGGATTGATCTAACTCGCGTGCAAATTTATCTAACCCTCATGAAGTTTCCCGCGAAAAATACGTAACATAGATTAGTGCGCAATACACAATTCATCAATCAATAATTTATTTCGTTTTCATTATTTTGATGATCTATTTGTCACGTTTATCCAAATTATCTATGTAATAAATAGTATAACTAATTCGGGGTGACGAATATCAATTTTAATGTCACTTGTGTCGAATAACGCTAGGGGATTCAACTCGTGTCAAGAGTTATCTTTTCCTGAGTAGGACAAACAAAAAATATTGCATCAATAAGGTCAGAATAAACTTGATTTTGTAATGTTTTCTTACAAATGTTTCATTGTAATCTTGATGGATTTGCACTAAAAAATAAGGATACATCACTAAGATGTTGATTTGGAACTACAGTGGATTCCACTTTATCGACTAACTCTTATTAGAATAATCCTCTTAATTGACTAAGATTTGAAAACACCAAACCCTTTCCTATACTTTCAATGCTAAAAATTTCATTTAATTGCATTGAAAATCTGAAAAAAAAGTGCAAAATTCCTGTTAATTGACTTAAAATTTTCAAAAATCACCCTGATACCTGTCATAATCATATGTTTTCTTAACGAGGTCTTTGAAGTTTGTTTGATAAAAGTTAAAAGATAAAAACGAATCCTCTTCAGACATATTATTTGCTTAAACCAATAATTTCAATAATTTTAATCTAGATTTCCTAAAATAATGTGTTAAAACTTTACTATTTTCCCTTTGCTCAATTATACAAAAAATGGTAAACCAGTCCATGTCCGGTCAGGTTCAGTCCAAAAAATACTAAATTATTCCGCAGTCCCTGAAATATGAAAATGGTTTATTATGTTAAGGTCTGATATCATTGATTTCCCCATACAGAGTCCAGGCCCAGTGCCACAAATCCTGAAAAAATACTAGTGTCTGAGATTATTCTCAACAGATATAAAAAACATTTACATTAGAAGTGTATTGAATAAATTTGTATAAATTTTGACATAAGGACATTTGACTTTGCAATAATAAAATCCTTTAAATTTAGAATTTTAGACTATGGTATACCAATGTTTCAATCTTCAAAGGGAGATAATTATGATTTTTTTCTTAATAGTCAATGGTTTGATTACAATTCTAGTTTCCGCTTTAAAGCAATAATGATCATATGATAGGCTTTTATTAAGACCTTGTTGCTGCTTTAGCCATTTTCAGATAAATGATTGTAATGCACTACATATGAAAGTATAAAGAACTGCTCAGGTCTATTATTTTGTCTGTCTGTCCCAAATCAGATTTACCTTCAGGTTGTAGTTGATTTTCCATATTGAGACATTGTGTCTATTGACATAATTATACCCCCCGCAAACAAAGTTTGGGGGGGTATATAGGAAACACCCTGTCCGTCCGTCCGTCTGTCCACATAACTCGTAAGCGCTTCTTCTCCTAAACCGCTGGGAGGATTTTCCTGAAACTTTAGATAAAGGAAGTACATCATATGAAGATGTGCATGAAGAATTTTCATCGCACTCGGACATCATTCAGGGGAGATAATTGGACTTAGACTTCTTAAAATACATTATTCAATGGGAGACCTTTTAAGCGCAACTCCTCCTAAACTGCTTGATGGATTTCGATGAAATTTTACATAAAAGAATAACATCATATGTAGATGTGCATGAGGAATTTTCATTGCAATCAGACATCATTCAAGGGAGAGATAACTGGACTTAGACTTTTTAAATACATTATTCAATGGGAGACGCAACTCCTCCTAAACTGCTTGATGGATTTCTATGAAACTTTACATAAAAGAAGTACATCATATGTAGATGTGCATGAGGAATTTTCATTGCAATCAGACATCATTCAGGGGAGATAACTGGACTTAGACTTTTTAAATACATTATTCAATGGGAGACCTCGTAAGCGCAACTCCTCCTAAACTGCTTGATGGATTTTGATGAAACTTTACATGAAAGAAGTGCATCATCTGTAGATGTGTATGAAGAATTTGTATTGCTCTTGGTTATTATTGAGGGGAGATAACTGGACTTGAGATTTTTTTTTTTACAATACAGAGTCCAATATGAAGTGGGGGGTATCCTTTTGTGAGCTTGCTCACAGTATTACTTGTTTTTTTCTGTTTTTAGCATCCCAGCCTACAATATGCTGAGGGATTTGACCCAGCGAAGGATAACGTATGGTTTAAACACCCCAAGACTAAGCCTTTAATCTACAAGCGGCTAAATGTGGTTGGAGTCTAGAGAAACATTAGGATATTTATAGTGAACTATTATTAATGGAAGTTGAGTGAATAAAGAAATGTTAAATTGTGTAGTATTTTTTGTTCATTAATAAGACATTATGTCAAACATTTTTTTTACACATTTAACCTTTAGATGCGTGAATTTGCCCAGATGTGACTAAAGACCTGATATGGCCATATCAGGTCTCACATGCTCATGAGAGGGCTTGATATGGCTATTTTCTGGACAATATCAGGCCTAAAAGGTGTTAAGATTATAATTAATTTCATAATGACATTCAAACAATAATACAAATTATAGAAAATTGAATATCTATGGCCCGACCATGTATGTGGATCGGCCACATAGTTTTACCCTTGTCCGTCCGTACGTCTGTCCGTCCATCCGTATAGTTTTACCCTTGTCTGTCCATCTGTCCATCCGTCCATCCGTAACACTTTGGTTTAGTTCTTGGTTAATATTCATTACTTGAATACTAGATGTTGAAGGTCAACAATATTTCACCACTAGATGGGTCTTGAGTAGGGCTACACCACCCACTAGAAATGAGGTCACTCTATTTTATGCATTAAAGACTTTGGTTAAGTTCTTGTTTAAGGTTCATAACTTGGATACTAGATGTTGGGGGTCAATGATATTTTAAGAACAGGAGGGCAATCTTGTGGCTCATAGGCACATTTTCTAGTTTTATATGTTTTCATTTTTAGGGATAATTTAAGATTTTTAAAGCATTTTAAAGTCTTTTGTGGAAAAAGATGTGATTAAGAGATTATGACACAGAGTTTTCCATATCAGGTCCCTATATTTATTGGCAATGGCACAAGGTGCAAACAGGTTATAATATGGTAAATATTTCAATGGTGCTGCAGGGGGAGTTGAAAAATTAAGTAAACTATACAGTCAGGGATTCAGAGGAGCTCGGAGGGGGCGTATGCCCCCTTGAATTGAGAATGAAAAAAAAAATTGTATAAAATTGACCAAGATACTCCAATTTTTCATGGGGCCTGGGTGGCACTGGTTTTAAATACCACACTATTGATCACTAGCCGATCACCTCTCAGCTGGTGTTTAAGTCCTATTTGTATTTAACAACAAGAGGCTCCCAGGAGCCTGAATCGCTCACCTGACATATGTGCCTGAAGTAAAGGTTATGAGGCAAAATCTATTTGACGTTGAAATAGTCATAAGATTGATAAGGGGGTATCTGACAATATGGTGGATCTTAAGGTGCTGATCACTTTTGTTCTCAATCAAAATCTAAAAATCTGTCACCCTTTTTGAGTTATTAGCAAAAAAATGCAGTTTAACCTAATATTCTATTTTTAGCCACAGTGGCCATGTTTTACAACCAATCAAAAATCCCCACCATTAGAACTGTTTTTCCTAAAAAATATATATTAATACAGAATATGTTATACCCCTTAATACAATGAATATAAAAGCATGCATTTATGTTCTTTATTGGGATTAATTAAGGGGGAAGGTTGGACCCACCAAACTAGTTTAACCCCACTACATACCGTATGTGCCTGTCCCAAGCCAGGAATCCCTTTCATATTTTATGGTAGTGTTGTTTTCTATAGTTTTTTTTTTTTGCCTATGTCCAGAATAGGTCTTCTTATTGTAATGTTAAGATTAGTTTGAGTCATTTGCATTTAGTTATCTAGGGCCGATAGCTTTGTTTTTGAGATAAAACTTTTTCATTCATGGTTCATGTCAGTTGGAAAACCAACTCAATAGTGCCCTTCGTTACTATGGTAATGTTAATACTTCAAAAGAAATCAAAATCAACAAAATCTTAATGTTCAACATCTAAAAACAAAAATTATTTTCAGAGATTTGAAGATTGCATTTTACATGAAACATTTGAAGTACAAGGTTCTATCTGCTTGATCAACATACTTTTCTTTATTGGTCTCTCATCAGTTTCATCACCCTCAAAAAGGACGTCTTTGACCTTACAAGGTCCAAATGGTCTTCCTCTCTTTCTCCCTAAGCAAAATTGAATCACAGTTATTGACACAGAACTTTTGTTTGCAGTAAAATTAATTATCTGGTTCTCAGGCAGTTGGTTTTTGAAAAATGGGGAGGTAGGTTTTTTATTTTATTTTTTTATTGATTTGTCAGATGAGGGTAGGGATTTTTTGTTCAAATTTTATTTTTAAGGATGTCTAAAATATGGGTATGTTTTAATACATGTGTGTTTTTATAGTTTCAGTTCCATCTGTATACTGTTGAAAGTATGTTTTTTTTACTAGTATATGTATTGAAATAAAGTATTCAAATAATTGAATAAATGATAATTAAAATGATTAATTAGCATAACAAATTGACCAAAGATTAAATAACAAGGAACTTTAGTGAGCAAGCTCACATACCCCACATGTACAGCAAAGTCAGACTAACACTATTATCAATAAATCCAACAAAATTTGGAGACTTAAAATTCTCTGGTAATATGCACATCTACATATGTTTACTTCATACCTACCAAGTTTAATTTAATTCTAATCAGTGGTTTCAGGGTAGTTGCACTGACAAGCTATATAATGTTGATTTTTGTCCAATTTCTAAGTTCAAAGGGTCATAACTCTCACAAAATTTGGAGGATAAAAATTTCTTGGTTATTTCACCTCGTCTTCTGATTCCACATTTTCTTCAAGTTCAGTTTCATCATCAAGAATATCATCTAAAAAGTTAGTAATATGTTAATGTTTTGTTGTTCCATTTTTACATTAAGTTAATAAATGCATGTTTCTAGGGCCCCAATGGATTTACCAATAAATCAATATAGGGCTATAAACTTTCTTTTTAATTATTACTAACATGTTATTTATAAAGCATCACAGCAATCAATTGTGTTTTTTTCTGTGCAAGGATTGAATTTCAGTAGTTTTCCCACATGCCAGAAAAAAGCAAGTGCATTTCATTTCTACTTGCTAAAATGAAAAGTAACTTGCTAAGCTTTAAAGAAAGTTTAAGTATAACCCATTTTTGCACTTGCTAAATTTTGCAAGTGAACATCACATTCAACTTGCATTTATTATTAGCAAGCATTTCCAGTAAAATTCGATACCTGCTGTGTGATGGATGATAGGTCATTAAATCATTCTATGTTTAAACCTGATATATCAGGTGATATATTTATGTATTAAACATGTACATTACCTGTGAAGGGTTTCTCAGTCACCTCATCTTCTGATTCAAAACTTCCTATATAATCATGTTCAGTTTCATCATCAAAAGTTGAAATGCATTATCAGACTTATGGATTGAAATGTTTCCCGTCATACATGTATCATATTTGTGTCACACATGTGTGCATTTACTTTTTAAATGTTTTACTTTAGTCATTCTTAATCATGAAGACATGGATTATCATATGACATATTCTTACATATACTCATAAATCCTTCTTCCTAAATACTGTGGATTCATTTATTTTCGTGGGTACCAATTTTTGTGGTTTGATCATGTTGATGAAAATTGATAGGTTCATGGATTCTTAAATTCGTGGTTCTGCAGTCTGCAGCATAAAGATCAATGTTATATTTTCTTTTCGTTGGGTATCAAATTTCGTGGGCCAAGGCCACCCACGAAAATTGATACCCCACGAATAATAATGAAACCACAGTATATACTTGTAATCCTTCTACATTTAGTTGCTGAGATATAATCTTGGACATTAACTTGAATGTGGATATACGAATGTCACCTATAATGATATTACATTCCTCAACTTTGTTGATGCGAACTACAAAGTACAATTAAAATAAATTTTCTTTGCAATTACTGGTATACATGTGGCTTAATTGGTTTAAAAGCATAATATTAACTTAGGTTTTTACCATAATAAACTGAATAGTATTCCATGTCAACAACTTCATCTTCTGATCCATCATCAAAGTCTTCACTATCTTCACTGTTACAATCAGTTTCAACTGAAAAACATTTTTTGAATTAAATAGAAAGTAATTCCATATTCCATTTTCCAAAATGTAGAAAATAATGTGTTTATTTTTCCCAATTTGGTATACGGCTTTACTATGATGTCCTTTATCGCGAGTATCGAAACTAGGCATGTCGGATATCTACTTCCTGTTTACCAACTTAGTCAATTTTCAACATTACTGGTCAATTGTTGAAAATTTTTATAACATTTTTCTCAGCAACTACATAACAGTGATTTGATATTTGGTATATGGCTTTAGTATGATGTCCTTTATCGCGAGTATCGAAACTAGGCATGTCAGATATCTACTTCCTGTTTACCGACTTAGTCAATTTTCAACATTACTGGTCAATTGTTGAACAATTTTCTCAGCAACTACATATCACAGTGATTTGATATTTAATATATGGCTTCTGTATGAGGTCCTTTATTGTAAGTATAAAAATAAGGTCTGTCTGATATCTACTTCCTGTTAACCAACATAGTTAATTTTGGGGGTAGCGGGGGTATACTGAGTGAGCAGTAGCTCACAGATTTCTTGTTTTTTCAATAGTATTTAAACATAGATGTATACATCTATGATTTGAAGCAGGAACATTATGAAACAAGTGTTTATTTAATGTTCCTGTTAGAAGTAATATTATACTAGTAATTCCTCAGTGGCGGATTCAGAGGGGGGCAGAGGGGGCATACGCCCCCCTTTAATTGAGAAATTTTAATTTTTTGTGTATTAAATTGACCAAGCTACTTCAAATTTTCATCAAAATCTGACATTTTTAGCAATTACGCCCCCCCTTTTTCCGACCTCTGGATCCGCCCCTGTTCCTTGTACCTATAGCCAAAAACTGTGTTTCAGCTAACAATTATGTCGCGTGTATTCAGAACCTACAGTCTACAGGTACACGCATGTTTTCAGAGCCTACAGGCTACAGCTACACACATGTATTCGGAGCCACTGCCTATTTTATATCTTTACCCTTTATCAGCCCTCGGTCATTTATCATCCCTCGAGCCGTTTGGCTCTCGGGCTGATAAAATAACCTCGTGCTGATAAAGGGTAAAGATATAAAATAAGACATGTAATAATCTACACTTAACACACCATTAGTTTATACCTCTTGTCGCATAAAACTTAACCAAACTCTCCCCTGTGTCTTCACAGACACCAAATTCAAGCTCTTCTAAAAAAAAGACAATAAACCAATTAAAGGAAGGTCACTCCTTAAGTTAATATTTACTGTAGTGAATTGTGATGGAAAAGATAGATAATTGTACACTTTATCAAATACTAAAAAGAAAACTATAGGCCTGTGTGCTTGTTTTCGAGATATATGACGTCAAAATTTTGGTGGGAAATAAGAATTCTCTAGATTTTAACTTACTGATCGAATATCGGAGTGGGTTAAAAATAGTCTTTGGACAGGAATATTGTTAACGTTACTGCTTGTTGGGTTTTTAACCCCTTGAAACCCCCCCCCCCCCCAGGCCTATGGGTGTGTTAACGTTATATCTTTCAAATTCAGTAAGCAATCTTTTAACTGTCTCTAATCATATCCCCCCTTTTAGTTTTGCCCGCAGAGATCGGCATTCACGGCATTGTAAAAGCATATGGTAAAAGCAATGCATATGCCCACATGTCATGCATGCACAGCATTGTAAAGTTGTTTGAAATATTAAGATGTTCGAACGTATTTCCGAAATGATTATTGCTGCATTTTATCAATTTTGTACATAAAGCCTGAATTTTTATTCAGATAGATTTACGGATTGTCTTTGTTTCCCCCCTTTTTTCCATGCTGTCAGTTCATACTTGGTCGATGAGGATCCTATGTTTTTTTTTTTTTTTTTTTTTTTTTTTTTTTACTTTTATTTTTTTTTTTACTCTATGGACTGATGATTTTTATTTACATTGGTTTTTAGGAAGACGTTTTTGAACAATTGGTTTCTTCACATCTGCAGCATTTTTACTTCCGGGATTTTGAGTTTCTATTTTTGTAGTTTTGTTTACATGCAAATTTAAATAGCGGTCATAGCCTATATTCATTTTCTTCTATGCATACAATTTTATTTGTCGAAGCTTTTCGGAATTTCCATTGCAACAATGCAACATTATTTTACTTATAATATTATTTTGTCACTCAAGATATTTTCATGTACTGTCGGACATGTACATGTATATATATCACATGTATATGCTATAACAAGATGCAAATACATTTGAACAACATATAGAAATTTAAATTTCTAGACAAGTCACATTAGTACATGGGTGTATTTACTTAGATCATCTCTAACATAAAAAACACAGTCTAATGGTGTGTTTGAGGAGTCAGTTATATATAATCCAAAATTGCATAATTTGTATTAAAATGATACGCATCACATACAATTTGTACTTTCAAAATACAGTTTACATGTACATTTTGTAAATAATGTTTATCAAATTGTTTGAATGCCAATTAAAACAAATATTTATTTGCCTGAGTTTCAGTTAAAATGCTGTGCACATTGATCCAGTCGAAGGGCAAAAGTGGAATCGCCTGTATCAGCCTGTGAATGCTGAAAGTTGACGTCATGTGATTTTGGAGCATAAGCTACAGTTGCACATTGTTCAAACATCTAAAGGGCAGGAGAAATACATTGTATCTATGAAATTTAGCCCTTCTCTTATGTGTCTTTGTAAAGAACATGAAAGCAGTATTTTACGTTGACCAAAGTGTATGTTTGCCTATAAATACAAGTACAACATGAGTGATCATAAGTGCCAGCTTGATTCATTGGTATACAAGACATGCAGTATTATAATTTGTCAAAGGTAATATTTTGAATGCAATATCCTGCTCATCTTACAAAATAAAATAAATATTGATAATGGCTGTTAATAATTTTCCAAACATTGCTAATTTTTCATATTTATTACAGTATGTAATCAATTTTCACTTTAATAGTTGAAGGTGTTATTATATGGCAAACACCTATATATTTTGTACCTTTAATACAGTTGGCACTTTCATAGTGTTGACATTAAAAGTTAAAAAAATACTCAACTGCAATAATGTAATATAAGAAAAGGTATATTTTGTAATTGCCAATGAAAATAGCATGTACATGTGCACCTAAAACATTTTTTTTTTTAGAATGTAACAACCACTTTGTGAGTTGTCATAGGCAACAGAAACTTTTATTAGAATATTTTAGGTTTGATTATGTTAATTTGGTTTTACTTTCTGTGACATGGAAAAAAATTAGAAAATTCATGGTTTTCAAAATGATTATAACCTTATAAAGGTATGTATGGCTAATCAATCATCTGTCCGTTAAAGGACGAGTTACACAATACTCGGTCAGTTAACCGATAGCCAGTGAAGTACTCAATACGCATAATTGTTAATTTGTTTTTAATCTGTCGTCATTGTAAACTCTTACGTTAATTTATCCTCTGCTTGTTAAAGACTTAGTTACTGATAACTCAGTCTGTTACTTTGTTTAGGTAACCAGGTTTATATTGATTGCAAATAAATAAGTCAAGTAAATAAAGGTCTGTAATTTAAATTCACATAGCGACAGAGTTATTAAGCTTTTAAGATTCTTAAAACACATTTAAAAGTAGTTGAATGCTTATTTCTAGATATAAATATTCGTGCATGTGCCATTATGATAAATTCGACATTTTATTACTTCATTTTCTGTTTATTCTGAGTTTCAGTGGCACTGTTTAGTTATGTGAAGGTGATCAAAACAGAAAGTAGTCTGCAACTACAGGAACCTAAATTTAAGGTGCAATGTTTAAAAGACAATAGGTAATGTAACTTAGAACAGGATGAATGAAATATACTAGGCTTATGCCTTATGAAATCAAATTTATCTAGCTAATGAGTATTATTCATAAAAGATTATCATTAAATAACAACTCAAATATGATCTAAGACATAGAATTTGTATTCTTTAAAAGGATCTAAAGCATTTCTAATAAAATTAAGACTATCCAAGGAATTGAATTACAATTTTAGTAAATAGCTTATTTGAGTTAAAGCGATTTATAACATGACTGCATTTGAGATATTTCACATCTGGTATAATTGAAGAGGGAACCTACTAACAGTGATACTAACCACACACACGCATACATACACACATACAACCACGCACACACAAACAAAGCAAACAATTCAGTATATTGCTTTGAATGGTATTTGATAAAAGGATTATTAGTTTTTTATGGGCCTAAATTCTAATATATGTAACACAAACACACATGTCCACACACCGGCATCGTAGTTTAGACTATCCAGGCGAATCAATTTAAAAATTACATTATTAATAACTTATATGAGATGAAGCAGTTTATATCATATTCACATGGATTTATTTGAGAAATTTCAGATCTAGTTTAATTGAAAAGGCAACCTACACTGATTCGCATCACACACACATACACACACACACACCCACACACACACACTTTTTCATTACAGTGCTTTTACTGATATTGTTTAAAAGGTATATTGGTTATAAATCGACGCCCGATTTGCAAAATATTTTATAACAGGTTTGTACAACATACACACGCATACGCACACACACAAACAAGTGATCTATTTTAAAAACTATCATATACTCCTTTTTGAATAGGTCTTGCTTTGTGCTGATACAAAACAAAAATTCATGCATATGTCCTTGGGAACTTATTTGTTACAGTTTTAATATTTTAGCCATAGTTTCTACATTATTATGTATGTATGCATTTTATTTGATCAGAGGATATAGGTTATATCTTGACAGAACATGATATAAATACATAGTATATGTAGGGTAGCTGGTTTTTACAATGCAACTGGAATGTTTGTGGTGGGTCTCCTCTCAGTTCTAATGACCGTTTGGTGTCTTGATTTTCTCAGTTGTAGTTAGATGTAGATTTTTGTTATTTTTTCTGTTTTATTTAGTTTATTTGATTCGTAAATGTTGTCAGATTGTTGCAAAAGGACAATTCAAGTAAGAGGTGTGACTTATTGTCATTGTTACATTTAGCACAAAGTGTTAAAATGTTTGATCGCTGGGAGGTTTTTCTATGTATGCCAAATTCTCAGTCATTAGTTCGAGATTATTTAGTCTAAATAAAGATAAAAGGGTTCTTTACGGAATTTTTGTGATATGTGCAAATTCCCAATGGTATTCCATTTAATTTACATTATCAGGATTTGGTTTTGCTGATTTATAAATACATTCAATTTACTCTAATTATTTAATGCTGTTGTTTAATTCATTTCAGGGTTTGACACTTCTTTAAAATCTTATTCAGATTACAACTATACTGACATAAATGCATATGCATACTATGTTTGGCAAAAGTGTTTACCAAGAATAAACCCCCTTTTGATTAGAGCTTTACTCAAATTGTATGCCTCCTAAGAGATGGTTTACATTCTTTGACATTGTGTGCCAAACAAATTATACAAGTCACCTTAACTGGTGCATTACCAAGATCTGCATTCTATGATTTGATTGAAACTATACTACATTTTTTATTTTGGCAGTCATGGTTACCATTTATTCATTTATTATTTTGCATGTAATTGGTAATCTTGAATATTTTATCCTAGCTGACGGAGCATTTGTTTTCAATTCTATTTGCGGTACTTGGTCCATATAAGATTCAGCTCATTCCCCCATTGTTATGGCGGTTGACTGTAAACTTATTTTGATTTGTTTACAGTCAATTTGGCAGTATTCGCTGCATCTTGTATACAGATTTATGCATATATAACTTTGAATAGGGAAACTTTCGGTGTTGTTGTCTGTGTATCCCACGGCAACTCTAAAAAATTCCATTAGAGCTGTGTATCCCACGCTCGTATACATTTGTTATTTCGGTTGCCATTATTTTGCGGTAACCGTCATTTTCTATCATTGTCATTTTACTCATTTATATCGTTGTCATTTATATCATTTATTGCATTGTAATATTTTATTTATAGTAAAGGCTATGGCCAAGTACCGCCATTTCAGTATTTTTATTACAAAAGCCATATGTCGGGATAATATGATTTAAGTCGTTAGAACTTAAATCAAGTTATCGTATATGGCTGTATCATTTATCTATTATTACTTATTTCTACGTGACAAAAGTCCTTTACTTATTTAATTGCACAAGGGAGATAAGTACCTCCTTCTTTCCGCTAATTTCAACGGCAAGGTATGACAATTATTTTGCACCAAAAAACCCTCCCACCATCCCATTTAAAACAATGATTAATTAATATGAATGTTTGATTTTATTATTTGTATTAATCAGGTTGATTGTTTGCTGCTTGCAAACCCAGTTGTCAAGTTTTCTTTTTAGCTTGGAATAAACAATGATTTATGAAGTTTTGTATTTTTATTTTATTCTATAGGTTAGTTGTTTAGGTTGCAAACCCAGTTGACAGGTGGTTTTTTAGCTTGGTGTAAAGCAAAGGTTAATATGTATGTGGTCTGCTGCTTTTTTGATTTTATTTTACAGGTTGATTGTATGCAGCCCCAGTTGACAAGTGTTTTTAGCTTAAATGAATGAAGCAATGCCAATGCTTAATTGAATGTGCTCTGCTGGTTTTTTAATTCTATTTTTCAGGTTGGTTGTTTGCAGCCCCAGTTAACAAGTGTTTAGCTTGAAATGAATGAAGCATTATGATTAATGAATATGAATGGGCTTTGCTGGGTTTTTTGATTTATTTTCCAGGTTGGTTGTTTGCAGCTTGTAATCC
Source organism: Arcuatula senhousia (assembly GCA_963971305.1). Taxonomy (NCBI): domain Eukaryota; kingdom Metazoa; phylum Mollusca; class Bivalvia; order Mytilida; family Mytilidae; genus Arcuatula; species Arcuatula senhousia. Next base: position 27,742 of record CAXARO010001205.1, read on the forward strand.
CAGATAAAATTTGATATGAATGGGCTTGTCGAAACATATTGGATCAGGTTGAAAGGACATGGATGGGCATCTACCTTATCTACTGAACTGATCATGACATTAATTTGAAAATTTTATATATTTTCAATTAACCTCTGGAGATCTTAAACAAGCCATGGAAACTGATTGTTCTATTTATCGCTAACTTTGGTGTGAATCTACAAATTTAATGTCACAATGAAGTCATCTATATTAACTGTGTTAATGGAACATTCAAGTACTGTTTATGTTATTGGAATCTTCCTAAACTACATGTAGATCTACATGAAAAATCGTTTCAATGGAATTTTGTAACCGTATCACATGTAGATGATCTACAACTTTGGACCAATTATTTTCGTCTAGTAGCCTGTGAATTGCAGTATTCGCTGCATCTTGTATACAGATTTATGCATATATAACTTTGAATAGGGAAACTTTCGGTGTTGTTGTCTGTGTATCCCACGGCAACTCTAAAAAATTCCATTAGAGCTGTGTATCCCACGCTCGTATACATTTGTTATTTCGGTTGCCATTATTTTGCGGTAACCGTCATTTTCTATCATTGTCATTTTACTCATTTATATCGTTGTCATTTATATCATTTATTGCATTGTAATATTTTATTTATAGTAAAGGCTATGGCCAAGTACCGCCATTTCAGTATTTTTATTACAAAAGCCATATGTCGGGATAACTATTGTATTATTGGGCCTTCAAATAAAAAGATAGGATCAGAAAGGTAGAGTTGATATAAACATTTTTACACTTTTTTATCACATTTAGTGAATTTTCATAATTATTTTGTGTTTTTGGTTCTTTTTATTTTATTATTTTACCCTAAATTTATTATTTTACAATCAATAAGTTTATGATCTGCTTATCTAGTGATGAAGACATCATATGGACAAAAGATATGTTTATGATAAATATGGCACATGTGCATTTAAAGGTCTTTAAAGGACTATATAAGTAGTTATCACCTTTTTTTATTGCCTTTTATAGCTAAAATGGCAAATCACAACACCCAATAAAACAAGCATGCAGGTTCTTATTTTGAACCTGATGGAAAATGCTATAAATCTAATCACAAATAAAAAAAAAGTTTACTTCTTTCTGATTTTTTTATATCAAATATATGAAAACACAATATGTGAATAGCTTTTATTACACATAATATTTTGATAACATAACAAATTTGTTAAAATGTTAATCCTATGCCCTTTTTTTATACATGTAAATATCTTATTAACAGCAATAAAATACAAATATTATCCTTATGACATGTAAAGACATACTTTCTATTGAGTCAGACATACTTATATTGCATAACAGTGATTGAAATCATCAATACTTTAAACAACAAATCTGAGTATGATCATATCCTAAAAAATAATACATGTTTTACATTGTGAGCCTAATATAAAACTGGTTGTTGTGGTCTGACTTTGATTCTGATAGACACATGAGCTAGTTAATATGAAATTAAATACACATTCTTTCAAAGTTCTGCCTTCAGACACCAAGTACCCTGTTATGTGCCGCAACTTCCATTTCTCAAAGCTTGTATGACAATAAATACATGTTCTTTCATAGTTTTGCCTTAGGAGCCTAATAAACAAGGTTTTATGGCCTGTCTTCCATTTCTAATAGCTAGAATGACCATAAAATATGGAAATAAATGCATGTCCTTTCATAATTCTGCCCTGGGAGCCTAATAAACAGGGTTTTGTGGCCTGACTTCAAATTCTCATAGCTAGTATGACCATAAAATATGAAAATGAATGCATGTCCTTTCATAATTCTGTATTGGGAGCCTTACAAACAGGGTTTTATGGCCTGACTTCCATTTCTCATAGCTAGTATGACCATAAAATATGAAAATAAATGAATGTCCTTGCATAATTCTGCCCTGGGAGCCTAATAAACAGGGTTTTATGGCATAAATATGAAAATAAATGCATGTCCTTGCATAATTCTGCCTCAGGAGCATAATAAACAGGGTTTTGTGGCCTGACTTCCATTTCTCATAGCTAGTATGACCATAAAATGTAAAAATGAATGCATGTCCTTGCATAATTCTGCCCTGGGAGCCTTATAAACAGGGTTTTGTGGCCTGACTTCCTTTTCGCATTATGAGCTACCTACCCTTCCCTCAGAATTCCATCAGTTTCTATCATTTCCGTCAATTTTCTGATAGAATTTGATGGAAATTGATGGATTTCCGTCAAGAATACGACTTTTTAGCTCACCTGACCCGAAGGGTCATGTGAGCTATTGTCATCACTTGGCGTCCGTCGTCCGTCGGTCGTCCGTCGTCCGTCGTCCGTAAACTTTTTAAAACGTTAACTCCTCTGACACCATAAGTCCAATTGCAACCAAACTTGGTATGGTTGTTCATTAGCATTCGGTGCTTAGAACTGATGTGGGGATTTTTGATTCGTGGTAAAACATGGCCGCCATGGCTAAAAATAGAACATAGGTGTAAAATGCATTTTTTTGCAAATAACTCAAAAACGGCTACAGATATCAAAATTCTGGTAAGGGTAAAAGTGATCAGCACCTCAAGATCTACCTACCCTGAAATTTTGAAGAAAATCCAACGACCCATGTAGGAGTTATTGCCCTTTTTGTGTTTTTTTTGCAAATTTTGGACCTGTTTAGCTCAATATCTTGAAAACTATACTAGATATTTGAGAAATTTAAATTGCATATTGTTAAACACATCAAGATCTACAAAATATGTAACAGGGTCAACGTTGTAGGACCTTTCCTTTTAGGAGTTATTGCCCTTAGAACGTCAAAATTTAGCATTTTAACAGCATTTCCTCATTACATTGAAAACGTTAACTCCTCTGACACTTTAAGTCCAAATGGAATCAAACTTGGTATAGTTGTTTATTAGCATTAGGTGTATAGAACTGATGTGGGGATTTTTGATTGGTCATAAAACATGGCCGCTGTGGCTAAAAATAGAACATAGGGGTAAATGGCAGTTTTTTGCAAATAACTCTAAAACGGTGACAGATTTCAAAATTTTGATTGGAACAAAAGTGATCAGCACCTCAAGATCTACCAGCTCTGAAATTTTGAAGAAAATCCAACAACCCATGTAGGAGTTATTGCCCTTTTTGTGGATTTTTTGCAAATTTTGCACCTGTTTAGCTCAATATCTTGAAAACTATACTAGATATTTGAGAAATTTAAATTGCATATTGTTAAGCGCATCAAGATCTACAAAATTTGTAACAGGGTCAACGTTGTAGGACCTTTCCTTTGAGGAGTTATTGCCCTTGGAACGTCAAAATTGAGCATTTTAACTGCATTTCCTTATATTGAAAATGTTAACTCCTCTGACACTTTAAGTCCAAATGGAACCAAACTTGGTATTATTGTTTATTATTATTAGGTGTATAGAACTGTTGTGGGGATTTTTGATTGGTTGTAAAACATGGCCGCTGTGGCTAAAAATAGAACATTAGGTTGCATTTTTTTGCAAATAACTCAAAAAGGGTGACAGATTTTTAGATTTTGATTGAGAACAAAAGTGACCAGCCCCTTTTATCCACCATATTGTCAGATGACCCCCTTATTAATCTTATGACCCTTTCAACGTTAAATAGATTTTGCCTTATAACCTTTACTTCAGGCACATATGTCAGGTGAGCGATTCAGGCTCCTGGGAGCCTCTTGTTGATAGAATACTGATGGAAGTTGATAGAAAAGTTAAAACCAATGGAAAAAATTCCGTCAACACATGCTTGATGGAAAAAATTCTACTATTTCCATTAAAAAAAAACAACCCGCTGACGGAAATGTTAATAGAAAACTGATGGAAAATTGTCTTCCAATGGAAAGCTGACGGAAAATTGATGGAAAATCATCTTTTGATGGAAAGTTGCCGGAAAATTGATAGAAAATTGACGGAAATTATCTTTCAATAGAAAATTGGCGGAAAATTAATAGAAATAAAGATCATGACGGAAATTGATAGAAAAACTTGATGGAAAAAATCAGTTATGTTATAGTGTGCCGGAAAAACTTGCACCGGCTGAACTATTGACGGAATCTTGATGGAAAGTTTGACCTAAGTGCACTTGATGATGTCATCTATTACATCATCAGTTTTTTAGTCATGATTTTGCTAGCAGAAGATAACATGGTGTCTGTTCAATGAGATAAATTTTACAAGATGAAGATACTGTAAGTACACAAATTTTATTCATCTATAGTGCATGTATTTCAGTTGTTGAATTACTTACACAATTTTAACTTCAGAAGTTAAAATTTTGAAATTTTGATGAATTATATATTTCCTGTTAAGATTCAGAAATACATCAAATTGTCTAGCACAGCAAACACATAAAAAGGGAGTAGGTTTATACAATTGCAGTTTTAGATTTTTATCGTTATATAGAAAATCATTTATTAAAAGTATGTAGTTATTCCATGTTCCCCCCTTTTTCCCCATTTCTTAATTTTCTTAATACATGGCAGGTAATAATATTTTCTTTCCAAAGTATAGACACACTCATGCAATATCTAGAAGGGTAGATTAAGTTGTAAATGACAATGCCCATAACAATACACTAAAGTCAACATAAGCTCTGTAATAAATGCAAAACTTCTTTGTGTAGATTGAGGTATGATATTTTGCAGAACTTACATGTATTCTGCTTTCTTTAATAGCAAATTGTCTGCAGCTGTTTCCAAATACAAAAAAAATGAAAACAATGTTCATTTACACTTCTATTTCACAGAAAAATTACAATACATGATTAATTTAATTTAAATTTTCAAATTTTAGGTACACAAGTGACATCCTAGGTCAAGGCTATTGGCCTACTTTTTCAGGCATGATTGGTCGGATGGAAATATTTCTATCAGTTTCCATTCTTTTCTATCAGAGAAAAACGCTAACTTTCCACTGAGATTCCATCAACTTTCCATCAAGATTCCGTCAACTTTCCATCAAGATTCCGTCAATTTTCCATCAAGATTCCATCAAGTTTCCATCAAGATTCCGTCAACTTTCTATCAATTTCCATCAATTTTCCATCAAGTTTCCATCAATATTTTCCGCTACTTTTTTCCATCAGTTTCCGTCAAACAAAATTTTTGATGGAAAACAGTGCCAATACTCCATCAAGTTCCATCAACCTGATGGAAATTGATAGAATTTAGTGATGGAAAATTGACGGAATTCTGATGGAAATCTGAGGGAAGGGTAGTATGACCATAAAATATGAAAATGAATGCATGTCCTTGCATAAGTCTGCCCTAGGAGCCTAATAAAAAGGGTTTTATGGCCTGACTTCAATTTCTCATAGCTAGTATGACCATAAAATATGAAAATAAATACATGTCCTTGCATAATTCTGCCCTGGGAGCCTAAAAAACAGGGTTTGTGGCCTGACTTCCATTTTTCATAGCTTGTATGACTATAAAATGTGAAAATGAATGCATGTCCTTGCATTATTCTGCCCTAGAAGCCTAATAAACAGGGTTTTATGGCCTGACTTCCATATCTCATAGCTAGTTTGTCCATAAAATATGAAAATTAATGCATGTCTTTGCATAAATCTGCCCTGGGAGCCAAAAAAAACAGGGTTTTGTGGCCTGACTTCCATTTCTCTAAGCTAGTATGACCATAAAATATGAAAATAAATGCATGTCTTTTCATAATTCTGCCCTGGGGAGCTTAATAAACAGTTTTTTTTGGCTTGACTTCCATTTCCCATAGATAGTACGACCATGATGAATATGAATATGAATGCATGTCCTTTCATAATTCTGTATTTGGAGCCTTACAAACAGGGTTTTGTGGCCTGACTTCCATTTCTCATAGCTAGTATGACTATAAAATATGAAAATAAATGCATGTCCTTGCATAATTCTGCCATAGGTGCATAAAAACGGGGTTTTTGGCCTTACTTCTATTTCTCATAGCTAGTATGACTATAAAATATGAAAATAAATACATGTTCTTGCATAATTCTGCATTGGGAGTCAAATAAACAGGGTTTTATGGCCTGACTTCCATTTCTCATAGCTACTATGACTGTATAATATGAAAATAAATACATGTCCTTGCATAATTCTGCCTCAGGAGCATAATAAACAAGGTTTTGTGGCCAGACTTCCATTTCTCATAGCTAGTATGACCATAAAATGTGAAAATGAATGCATGTCCTTGCATAATTCTGCCCTGGGAGCCTAATAAACAGGGTTTTGTGGCCCGACTTCCATTTCTCATAGCTAGTATGACCATACAAAATGAAAATGAATGCATGTCCTTGCATGATTCTGCGATAGGAGCCTAATAAACAGGGTTTTATGACCAGACTTCCATTTCTCATAGCTAGTATGACTATGAAATATGAAAATGAATGCATGTCCTTTCATAATTCTGTATTGGGAGCCTAACAAACAGGGTTTTGTGGCCTGACTTCCATTTCTCATAGCTACTATGACTATAAAATATGAAAATAAATACATGTCCTTGCATGATTCTGCCATAGGAGCCTAATAAACAGGGTTTTTTGGCTTGACTTCCATTTCTCATAGCTAGTATGACCATAAAATATGAAAATAAATGCATGTCTTTTCATAATTCTGCCCTGGGGAGCTTAATAAACAGTTTTTTTTGGCTTGACTTCCATTTCCCATAGATAGTACGACCATGATGAATATGAATATGAATGCATGTCCTTTCATAATTCTGTATTTGGAGCCTTACAAACAGGGTTTTGTGGCCTGACTTCCATTTCTCATAGCTAGTATGACTATAAAATATGAAAATAAATGCATGTCCTTGCATAATTCTGCCATAGGTGCATAAAAACGGGGTTTTTGGCCTTACTTCTATTTCTCATAGCTAGTATGACTATAAAATATGAAAATAAATACATGTTCTTGCATAATTCTGCATTGGGAGTCAAATAAACAGGGTTTTATGGCCTGACTTCCATTTCTCATAGCTACTATGACTGTATAATATGAAAATAAATACATGTCCTTGCATAATTCTGCCTCAGGAGCATAATAAACAAGGTTTTGTGGCCAGACTTCCATTTCTCATAGCTAGTATGACCATAAAATGTGAAAATGAATGCATGTCCTTGCATAATTCTGCCCTGGGAGCCTAATAAACAGGGTTTTGTGGCCCGACTTCCATTTCTCATAGCTAGTATGACCATACAAAATGAAAATGAATGCATGTCCTTGCATGATTCTGCGATAGGAGCCTAATAAACAGGGTTTTATGACCAGACTTCCATTTCTCATAGCTAGTATGACTATGAAATATGAAAATGAATGCATGTCCTTTCATAATTCTGTATTGGGAGCCTAACAAACAGGGTTTTGTGGCCTGACTTCCATTTCTCATAGCTACTATGACTATAAAATATGAAAATAAATACATGTCCTTGCATGATTCTGCCATAGGAGCCTAATAAACAGGGTTTTTTGGCTTGACTTCCATTTCTCATAGCTAGTATGACTATAAAATATGAAAATAAATACATGTCCTTGCATAATTCTGCCATAGGAGCCTAATAAACAGGGTTTTTTGGCTTGACTTCCATTTCTCATAGCTAGTATGACTATAAAATATGAAAATAAATACATGTCCTTGCATTATTCTGCCATAGGAGCCTAAAAAACAGGGTTTTTTTGGCTTGACTTCCATTTCTCATAGCTAGTATGACCACAAAATATGAAAATGAATGCATGTCCTTGCATAATTCTGCCCTGGGGAGCTTAATAAACAGTTTTTTTTGGCTTGGCTTCCATTTCCCATAGATAGTACGACCATGAAATATGAATATAAATGCATGTCCTTTCATAATTCTGTATTTGGAGCCTTACAAACAGGGTTTTGTGGCCTGACTTCCATTTCTCATAGCTAGTATGACTATAAAATATGAAAATAAATGCCTGTCCTTGCATAATTCTGCCATAGGTGCCTAAAAACTGGGTTTTTGGCCTTACTTCCATTTCTCATAGCTAGTATGACTATAGAATATGAAAATAAATACATGTTCTTGCATAATTCTGCATTGGGAGTCAAATAAACAGGGTTTTATGGCCTGACTTCCATTTCTCATAGCTACTATGACTGTATAATATGAAAATAAATACATGTCCTTGCATAATTCTGCCTCAGGAGCATAATAAACAAGGTTTTGTGGCCAGACTTCCATTTCTCATAGCTAGTATGACCATAAAATGTGAAAATGAATGCATGTCCTTGCATAATTCTGCCCTGGGAGCCTAATAAACAGGGTTTTGTGGCCCGACTTCCATTTCTCATAGCTAGTATGACCATACAAAATGAAAATGAATGCATGTCCTTGCATGATTCTGCCATAGGAGCCTAATAAACAGGGTTTTATGGCCAGACTTCCATTTCTCATAGCTAGTATGACCATGAAATATGAAAATGAATGCATGTCCTTTCATAATTCTGTATTGGGAGCCTAACAAACAGGGTTTTGTGGCCTGACTTCCATTTCTCATAGCTACTATGACTATAAAATATGAAAATAAATACATGTCCTTGCATGATTCTGCCATAGGAGCCTAATAAACAGGGTTTTTTGGCTTGACTTCCATTTCTCATAGCTAGTATGACTATAAAATATGAAAATAAATACATGTCCTTGCATAATTCTGCCATAGGAGCCTAATAAACAGGGTTTTTTGGCTTGACTTCCATTTCTCATAGCTAGTATGACTATAAAATATGAAAATAAATACATGTCCTTGCATAATTCTGCCATAGGAGCCTAATAAACAGGGTTTTATGGCCAGACTTCCATTTCTCATAGCTAGTATGACCATGAAATATGAAAATGAATGCATGTCCTTTCATAATTCTGTATTGGGAGCCTAACAAACAGGGTTTTGTGGCCTGACTTCCATTTCTCATAGCTACTATGACTATAAAATATGAAAATAAATACATGTCCTTGCATGATTCTGCCATAGGAGCCTAATAAACAAGGTTTTTTGGCTTGACTTCCATTTCTCATAGCTAGTATGACTATAAAATATGAAAATAAATACATGTCCTTGCATAATTCTGCCATAGGAGCCTAATAAACAGGGTTTTTTGGCTTGACTTCCATTTCTCATAGCTAGTATGACTATAAAATATGAAAATAGATACATGTCCTTGCATAATTCTGCCATAGGAGCCTAAAAAACAGGGTTTTTTGGCTTGACTTCCATTTCTCATAGCTAGTATGACCATAAAATGTGAAAATAAATACATGTCCTTGCATAAGTCTGCCCTAGGAGCCTAAAAAACAGGGTTTTTTGGCTTGACTTCCATTTCTCATAGCTAGTATGACCATAAAATGAGAAAATAAATGCATGTCCTTGCATAATTCTGCCCTGGGAGCCTAAAAAACAGGGTTTTATGGCCTGACTTCCATTTCTCATAGCTAGTATGACCATACAATATGAAAATAAATGCATGTCCTTTTATTATTCTGCCCTGGGCAGCCTATTAAACAGTTTTTTTTTGGCTTGACTTCCATTTCCCATAGCTAGTATGACCAAGAAATATGAAAATGAATGCATGTCCTTTCATAATTCTGTATTTGGAGCCTAACAAACAGGGTTTTGTGGCCTGACTTCCATTTCTCATAGCTACTATGACTATAAAATATGAAAATAAATACATGTCCTTGCATAAGTCTGCCCTAGGAGCCTAATAAAATGGGTTTTATGGCCTGACTTCCATTTTTCATAGCTAGTATGACCATACAATATGAAAATAAATTCATGTCCTTTTATTATTCTGCCCTGGGGAGCCTAATAAACAGGGTTTTTTGGCTTGACTTCCATTTCCCATAGCTAGTATGACCATGAAATATGAAAATGAATGCATGTCCTTTCATAATTCTGTATTGGGAGCCTAACAAACAGGGTTTTGTGGCCTGACTTCCATTTCTCATAGCTACTATGACTATAAAATATGAAAATAAATACATGTCCTTGCATAATTCTGCCTCAGGAGCGTAATAAACAGGGTTTTGTGGCCTGACTTCCATTTCTCATAGCTAGTATGACCATAAAATGTGAAAATGAGTGCCTGTCCTTGCATAATTCTGCCCTAGTAGCCTAATAAACGGGGTTTTGTGGCCCGACTTCCATTTCTCATAGCTAGTATGACCATAAAATATGAAATAAATGCATGTTCTTGCATAATTCTGCCCTGGGAGCCTAAAAAAACAGGGTTTTGTGGCCTGACTTCCATTTTTCATAGCTTGTATGACTATCAAATATGAAAATAAATGCATGTCCTTGCATAATTCTGCCCTAGGAGCCTTATAAACAGGGTTTTGTGGCCTGACTTCCATTTCTTATAGCTAGTATGACCATAAAATGTGAAAATGAGTGCCTGTCCTTGCATAATTCTGCCCTAGGAGCCTAATAAACAGGGTTTTGTGGCCCGACTTCCATTTCTCATTATGAGCTAGCTAGTATGACCATAAAATTTGAAAATGAATGCATGTCCTTGCATAATTCTGCCCTGGGAGCCTAAAAAACAGGGTTTTATGGCCTGACTTCCATTTCTCATAGCTAGTATGACCATACAATATGAAAATAAATGCATGTCCTTTTATTATTCTGCCCTGGGCAGCCTATTAAACAGGTTTTTTTTTGGCTTGACTTCCATTTCCCATAGCTAGTATGACCATGAAATATGAAAATGAATGCATGTCCTTTCATAATTCTGTATTTGGAGCCTAACAAACAGGGTTTTGTGGCTTGACTTCCATTTCTCATAGCTAGTATGACTATAAAATATGAAAATAGATACATGTCCTTGCATAATTCTGCCATAGGAGCCTAAAAAACAGGGTTTTTTGGCTTGACTTCCATTTCTCATAGCTAGTATGACCATAAAATGTGAAAATAAATACATGTCCTTGCATAAGTCTGCCCTAGGAGCCTAAAAAACAGGGTTTTTTGGCTTGACTTCCATTTCTCATAGCTAGTATGACCATAAAATGTGAAAATAAATGCATGTCCTTGCATAAATCTGCCCTGGGAGCCTAAAAAACAGGGTTTTATGGCCTGACTTCCATTTCTCATAGCTAGTATGACCATACAATATGAAAATAAATGCATGTCCTTTTATTATTCTGCCCTGGGCAGCCTATTAAACAGGGTTTTTTTTGGCTTGACTTCCATTTCCCATAGCTAGTATGACCATGAAATATGAAAATGAATGCATGTCCTTTCATAATTCTGTATTTGGAGCCTAACAAACAGGGTTTTGTGGCCTGACTTCCATTTCTCATAGCTACTATGACTATAAAATATGAAAATAAATACATGTCCTTGCATAAGTCTGCCCTAGGAGCCTAATAAAATGGGTTTTATGGCCTGACTTCCATTTTTCATAGCTAGTATGACCATACAATATGAAAATAAATGCATGTCCTTTTATTATTCTGCCCTGTGGAGCCTAATAAACAGGGTTTTTTGGCTTGACTTCCATTTCCCATAGCTAGTATGACCATGAAATATGAAAATGAATGCATGTCCTTTCATAATTCTGCATTGGGAGCCTAACAAACAGGGTTTTGTGGCCTGACTTCCATTTCTCATAGCTAGTATGACCATAAAATGTGAAAATGAGTGCCTGTCCTTGCATAATTCTGCCGTAGGAGCCTAATAAACAGGGTTTTGTGGCCCGACTTCCATTTCTCATAGCTAGTATGACCATAAAATATGAAATAAATGCATGTCCTTGCATAATTCTGCCCTGGGAGCCTAATAAACAGTGTTTTTTTGGCTTGACTTCCATTTCTCATAGCTAGTATGACCATAAAATGTGAAAATGAATGCATGTCCTTGCATAATTCTGCCCTGGGAGCCTAATAAACAGGGTTTTGTGGCCTGACTTCCATTTCTCATAGCTAGTATGACCATAAAATATGAAAATAAATGCATGTTCTTGCATAATTCTGCCCTGGGAGCCTAAAAAAACAGGGTTTTGTGGCCTGACTTCCATTTTTCATAGCTTGTATGACTATCAAATATGAAAATAAATGCATGTCCTTGCATAATTCTGCCCTAGGAGCCTTATAAACAGGGTTTTGTGGCCTGACTACCATTTCTTATAGCTAGTATGACCATAAAATATGAAAATAAATACATGTCCTTGCATAATTCTGCCCTGGGAGCCTAAAAAACAGGGTTTGTGGCCTGACTTCCATTTTTCATAGCTTGTATGACTATAAAATGTGAAAATGAATGCATGTCCTTGCATTATTCTGCCCTAGGAGCCTAATAAACAGGGTTTTATGGCCTGACTTCCATATCTCATAGCTAGTTTGACCATAAAATATGAAAATTAATGCATGTCTTTGCATAAATCTGCCCTGGGAGCCTAAAAAAACAGGGTTTTGTGGCCTGACTTCCATTTCTCTAAGCTAGTATGACCATAAAATATGAAAATAAATGCATGTCTTTTCATAATTCTGCCCTGGGGAGCTTAATAAACAGTTTTTTTTGGCTTGACTTCCATTTCCCATAGATAGTACGACCATGATGAATATGAATATGAATGCATGTCCTTTCATAATTCTGTATTTGGAGCCTTACAAACAGGGTTTTGTGGCCTGACTTCCATTTCTCATAGCTAGTATGACTATAAAATATGAAAATAAATACATGTCCTTGCATTATTCTGCCATAGGAGCCTAAAAACAGGTTTTTTTTGGCTTGACTTCCATTTCTCATAGCTAGTATGACCATAAAATATGAAAATGAATGCATGTCCTTGCATAATTCTGCCCTGGGGAGCTTAATAAAGTTTTTTTTGGCTTGGCTTCCATTTCCCATAGATAGTACGACCATGAAATATGAAAATAAATGCATGTCCTCGCATAATTCTGCCCTAGGAGCCTAATAAATAGGGTTTTATGGCCTGACTTCCATTTCTCATATCTAGTTTGACCATACAATATGAAAATAAATGCATATCCTTTTATTATTCTGCCCTGGGCAGCCTAATAAACAGGTTTTTTTTGGCTTGACTTCCATTTCCCATAGCTAGTATGACCATGAAATATGAAAATGAATGCATGTCCTTTCATAATTCTGTATTGGGAGCCTAACAAACAGGGTTTATTGGCCTGACTTCCATTTCTCATAGCTACTATGACTATAAAACATGAAAATAAATACATGTCCTTGCATAAGTCTGCCCTAGGAGCCTAATAAAATGGGTTTTATGGCCTGACTTCCATTTTTCATAGCTAGTATGACCATACAATATGAAAATAAATGCATGTCCTTTTATTATTCTGCCCTGGGGAGCCTAATAAACAGGGTTTTTTGGCTTGACTTCCAATTCCCATAGCTAGTATGACCATGAAATATGAAAATGAATGCATGTCCTTTCATAATTCTGTATTGGGAGCCTAACAAACAGGGTTTTGTGGCCTGACTTCCATTTCTCATAGCTACTATGACTATAAAATATGAAAATAAATACATGTCCTTGCATAATTCTGCCTCAGGAGCGTAATAAACAGGGTTTTGTGGCCTGACTTCCATTTCTCATAGCTAGTATGACCATAAAATGTGAAAATGAGTGCCTGTCCTTGCATAATTCTGCCCTAGGAGCCTAATAAACAGGGTTTTGTGGCCCAACTTCCATTTGTCATTATGAGCTAGCTAGTATGACCATAAAATTTGAAAATGAATGCATGTCCTTGCATAATTCTGCCCTGGGTAGCCTAATAAACAGGGTTTTGTGGCCCGACTTCCATTTCTCATAGCCAGTATGACCATACAAAATGAAAATGAATGCATGTCCTTGCATGATTCTGCCATAGGAGCCTAATAAACAGGGTTTTTTGGCTTGACTTCCATTTCTCATAGCTAGTATGACTATAAAATATGAAAATAAATACATATCCTTGCATAATTCTGCCATAGGAGCTTAATAAACAGGGTTTTTTGGCTTGACTACCATTTTTCATAGCTAGTATGACTATAAATTATGAAAATAAATGCATGTCCTTGCATAATTCTGCCCTGGGAGCCTAATAAACAGGGTTTTGTGGCCTGACTTCCATTTCTCATAGCTAGTATGACTATAAAATATGAAAATAAGTGCATGCCCTTGCATAATTCTGCCCTGGGAGCCTAATAAACAGGGTTTTGTGGCCTGACTTCCATTTCTCATAGCTAGTATGACCATAAAATATGAAAATAAATGCATGTCCTTGCATAATTCTGCCCTGGGAGCCTTAAAAAACAGGGTTTTGTGGCCTGACTTCCATTTTTCATAGCTTGTATGACTATAAAATATGAAAATAAATGCATGTCCTTGCATAATTCTGCCCTAGGAGCCTTATTAACAGGGTTTTGTGGCCTGACTTCCATTTCTTATAGCTAGTATGACCATAAAATATGAAAATGAATGCATGTCCTCGCATAATTCTGTCCTAGGAGCCTAATAAATAGGGTTTTATGGCCCGACTTCCATTTCTCATATCTAGTTTGACCATAAAATATGAAAATAAATGCATGTCCTTGCATAAATCTGCCCTGGGAGCTTAAAAAAAACAGGGTTTTGTGGCCTGACTTCCATTTCTCATCGCTAGTATGACCATAAAATATGAAAATAAATGCATGTCCTTGCATAATTCTGCCCTAGGAGCCTTATAAACAGGGTTTTGTGGCCTGACTTCAATTTCTCATTATGAGCTAGCTAGTATGACCATAAAATATGAAAATGAATGCATGTCCTTGCATAAGTCTGCCCTAGGAGCCTAATAAAAAGGGTTTATGGCCTGACTTCCATTTCTCATAGCTAGTATGACCATACAATATGAAAATAAATGCATGTCCTTTTATTATTCTGCCCTGGAGAGCCTAATAAACAGGTTTTTTGGCTTGACTTCCATTTCCCATAGCTAGTATGACCATGAAATATGAAAATGAATGCATGTCCTTTCATAATTATGTATTAGGAGCCTAACAAACAGGGTTTTGTTGCCTGAATTCCATTTTTCATAGCTACTATGACTATAAAATATGAAAATAAATACATGTCCTTGCATTATTCTGCCTCAGGAGCATAATAAACAGGGTTTTGTGGCCTGACTTCCATTTCTCATAACTAGTATGACCATAAAATGTGAAAATGAATGCATGTCCTTGCATGTATAATTCTGCCCTAGGAGCCTAATAAACAGGGTTTTGTGGCCCGACTTCCATTTCTCATAGCTAGTATGACCATCCAAAATGAAAATGAATGCATGTCCTTGCATGATTCTGTCATAGGAGCCTAATAAACAGGGTTTTTTGGCTTGACTTCCATTTCTCATAGCTAGTATGACTATAAAATATGAAAATAAATGCATATCCTTGCATAATTCTGCCATAGGAGCCTTAAAAACAGGGTTTTGTGGCCTTACTTCCATTTCTCATAGCTAGTATGACCATAAAATGTGAAAATGAATGCATGTCCTTGCATAATTCTGCCCTGGGAGCCTAATAAACAGGGTTTTGTGGCCTGACTTCCATTTCTCATAGCTAGTATGACCATAAAATATGAAAATAAATGCATGTCCTTGCATAATTCTGCCCTAGAAGCCTAATAAATAGGGTTTTATGGCCTGACTTCCATTTCTCATAGCTAGTTTGACCATTAAATATGAAAATAAGTGCATGTCCTTGCATAATTCTGCCCTAGGAGCCTTATAAACAGTGTTTTGTGGCCTGAATTCCATTTCTCATTATGAGCTAGCTAGTATGACCATAAAATATGAAAATGAATGCATGTCCTTTTATTATTCTGCCCTGGGCAGCCTAATAAACAGGGTTTTTTTGGCTTGACTTCCATTTCCCATAGCTAGTATGACCATGAAATATGAAAATGAATGCATGTCCTTTCATAATTCTGTATTGGGAGCCTAACAAACAGGGTTTTGTGGCCTGACTTCCATTTCTCATAGCTACTATGACTATAAAATATGAAAATAAATACATGTCCTTGCATAATTCTGCCCTAGGAGCCTAATAAACAGGGTTTTGTGGCCCGACTTCCATTTCTCATAGCCAGTATGACCATACAAAATGAAAATGAATGCGTGTCCTTGCATGATTCTGCCATAGGAGCCTAATAAACAGGGTTTTTTGGCTTGACTTCCATTTCTCATAGCTAGTATGACTATAAAATATGAAAATAGATACATATCCTTGCAGAATTCTGCCATAGGAGCCTGATAAACAGGGTTTTGTGGCCTGACTTCCATTTCTCATTATGAGCTAGTATGACCATAAAATATGAAAATGAATGCATGTCCTTGCATAATTCTGCCTTAGGAGCCAAATAAACAGGATTATGCTGCCCGACTTCCATTTCTCATAGCTAGTATACATGACCATAGAATATGAAAAAAAAATGCATCAGTCCTTTGATAAAAGTTTTGTGGTCTTACTTCTAAGGGATATATTTTGTTTTATTTCAGATGGATTGGTGATATTTCAACATCTATGTGTGCACAATAACAAGTCAGTACCAGCTTCATAATCTAAAGGAACATATCATAGTGGAAAGAACCAACAGAATTGTATTTTTGTGTTTTCAAGAGTTTTTACAATAAAATGCAGACCTTTTTGTTTATAAGTTTATTTTAAACAAATAGATTGTAAAGGAAATGTTTTCAGACTTTACTTTCATTTTGTAATACATGTATCTGTTTTGGTCATTAATCATATCAATAAAAATAGCACTTTTATCGAAATATTAATTTTTTTATCAACAAAATGTATAATTGACCCTTGTTGGGACCATTAAAATGTCGAAAAAATGGTGTTCTTCGCCATAGGATAATTCAAAACTATTGTAGATACAGAAAAGCTCAAATTGCTTGCTTAAATGCTGAAGCAATCCAAATAAGGTCTAAGTCCATTTTTTTAGATGACCCCTTTTTCATCTTATTCAATGGAAGCTTTTGCAAATAGAGAAAAGTTGTTGCTTGCTTTAGTGTTCAGCACAAACAGTTATACAAAATTGCATTGGTTGGAGTTGTCAGATGACTCTTACAGTGGTTATGTCCTATAAACAGCTATATAAAAATATCAGATGACCTCTTCTATGGGTTATACTCCAACAGGTCAAAACTTATAGAATAAAAACTATTGAAGAAAGAGAAAGCTGTTGCTTATTAGCTTGCCTCACGAAGTGTATGTGAGTGGCTAATGTGATTCCCTGAGTGTCTGTGTCGGTGTCCTTACAGAAGAATGGGTAGGTCGATTTCCCGTTTATACTTACAAGTGTCACATTAACCATATTGTTATAGAAGGTGTGCCTATTTGCATGCTTCGGATGCTTGATATGACCTACATTTTCCGCATAAATGACCACTTGTACAAAAGGATGGTGAAAGTCCATTTCCGCTTGCAGACAAATGCCCCATCAATCATATTGGTATGATATGGACACGCCTAGTGGTGTTTAGCACAACGCATGCTTCGAATGCTGGTTGTGACCTACTTTTCTGCGTGTATGACCACTTACAAAAGAACAGTTTAAGTTCCTTATCAACATCTTGTTATAGTAGATGTACACAAGGATGGATGACATGTACAAAAGGATGGATGACAACTTAAAAGACTACTTAAAATTTTGAATTTAAGTCAAATCCCGCTAATCGGCGGTACTGCGTTATGCGTAGGAGAAAAGTACTTAGATTTTAAGGATCAGATGATGCAGTTCTACACAAAAGTCCCATTTGGTTGAAGTTGTGAGGCCACCCCTTCTGGCATGATTTCCAGTTGTCTTTTAATATAACGTTTTGGTTGGGTAAATGTAGAAATCACCGTTTGCATGTCTGGTGGGATTCATTTTCAAGTTTGTTGGGCATCTACTTCCTGTTTACGACTAAGTTATTATCGTGACAACGGTAAATTTTTGTAACTGTTTTCTCAACGAATGTTCTGAAACTTTGTATGCAGCCTTGCATTGGGTAGTGGTCCCTTGTGGCATTGGTTTCGAATCTGTCAGACATCTATACTCCCTGATTTACAACTTCAACTTAGTCATTTTTCTCTCATGTGGTAAATTTTTAACAATTTTCTCATAAATTATTTATTGTATAATTTTTAAATTTATATGCAGGGTCTGTTGGGATGTGTTTTCAGTTCTCTCGCAGATTTTTTCTGTTAAATGACCTAACTACACCTAGTTAAAATGTGGACGCGTTGGGTATGTGAGCGCGCTCACTATAGTTCTTTTATAAAATCATTTTAATGAAATAATCAGCAAGCTTTGGGTTCTTTACAAACTATTCTAGTCTAATTCAAAGTTAGACGTTGATGTACCAAAACTGCTTTTTTAGTCACTTCGATCTGTGACTTCGTCTATACTGCAAATATTGTCATTGTTCTTTATGTTCAAGTATCACTTATTATACCCCACGCAACGAAGTTGCGTAGGGTATAATGTTTTTGACAGGTCCGTCCATCTGTCCGTGATAAAAATTTTCGTAACAGATATCTCAGCTATTATTAACCGTAGGCTTTTTGATATTTGGTATGTATCTTCAGGTGGGGGTCCCATATACGTTTTTAGGTCTGTCGATCATCTACTTCCTGTTTAACGAGCCGACGTAGATTTTTTTTCACTAAATTTTCAGGGTTAAAAATTTTCGTAACAGATTTCTCAACAACTATTAATTGTAGGTTTTTGATATTTGGTATTTAGCTTCAGATAGGTGTCTTATATGGTGGGATTCGTTTTCAGGTCTGTCGATCATCTACTTCCTGTTTAACGAGCTGACTTAGACTTTTTTCACTAAATTTTCAGGGTTGAAAACTTTCGTGACCTATTAATCATAGACTTTTGATATTGTGTACGTAGCTTCAGATAGGGATCCCATATGGTGGAATACATCTTAATGTCTGTCACTCATTTATTTCCTGTTTAACGACCGGACTTGGAAAGACAACAACTGTGACTTTTTTATTCCTAACTCAAAATAGATCATCTATGTCCACAATGTGGACGTGGGGTATGTGAGCGTGCTCACTAAGGTTCTTTCATTGTCCAGAGGGGAGTCTTTCTTTGTTGATGCTGGGATCGGTCTGAATCATGTGTTTTGTTTGATTCCTGGGGCCAACAGCAAGGTAGCGAGCAGCCTAGGGCTACATTGAAGGCTGCTTGCTATATATTTTACGTTGAGGATTTTAAATTTCTGTAGGTTTATAAGAACTGTGTCACGTATTTCACATCTCATTATCGTCTATTCAGGATATCACACATTACTTATTTTAGATATTTTGGAGAAAATTAAGATTTAGTCGGAGATCCTCGATTTATTCGACAGAACCGAAACTTAAGTTGGATATATAGAACGGAATGGTCGACTGTGCGTGTGATTCACCTGTTTTGATAGAGAAAAGCATTTGGTTGTTGGAGCTTTCAGCTCATTAGTCAGATGACCTCCTACAGGGGTCATAGTCCTTTTAAGAGCACATGTAGGGCTTTTTTTTAGGTGTTTTGATATAGACTAGTATGTAGTTCGGAATAATTTTCACTACCATTTCATGTATATTAAAGTCAGTTAAGCGAATTTGTCTCCTAAGAATATCTACTTTAATCTTAAAATTATTTGAGACTTATGACCATTTAGACTAACTTAACTTGAAATCTCAGAATAGGCATTAGACACTCAAGGAGGCAGGTAATAGCCCCCATAGAGCGAGGTGGTTGAAAAGGGTGAGCCCTGTCATCTTGCATGTCAAGGTCGTCAAGCTATGTAGCACAAACAACCGGATTAAAATTCTATAAATTGGGATGTTCACCATAATTTTGTTAATTTTGTATTGTATATCTAGAAATTTCTATTTTTGTCTCCCCTGTGAAGAATGGTGGCAGAATTCAAAACACAGGTATTACTTTCCGGTGGCGGTGGCGACGGCAGCGAAGGTGTTTCCTTTTTTGTGAGACTTTTGTGGAAATGAATTACCAGAAAAGTATTAAAGCTATGCATCTGATTTTTAGTACACTTTGGGTAATGGTCTAGGCAACTAGCACAATTTTGTGTGACTATGACCCCATTTTCATTGTTCAGCAACTCTGTGAACTGGTTTTTTTTTTCGGATCATAAAACACTATTGTAGGACTTTTTGGAAAATGAATGACCTGAAAAGTGTAATAGCTAGGCATCTGATATTTTGTATAAAGACACTTTGGGGGGGAAAAGAAGGGGGTTGATCTATATGCAACTAGAACCATGCCACGTGACCATGACCTCACTTCCGTAGTTCAACAATCCTGTGAACCTATAGATGTTATGTTGGACCAATTAATCTTTATCGCACCTAAATAATTATAAGTTGGCTGGATTACACTTGGTAAACACATGTTCCATTATAAGCCCACCATGTCTGCATCCTCTTCATTTGATCTTGTCCTCCATTTTCGGATTGTGTGACTCTAACTATTTCAATACATTATAATAAGCTTGGCATGATGCTATAAGCATATTCATATCTTCAAAATTGTATATCCAATGCAGAAACTTAGTAAGCATATTCCCCACTGTGAGCTAAGCTCAACTGCATCCCCATCCTTTAATTTCTCATGTCTTCGACCATTTTCAATAATTTATATACTTCACGGGAGTTTACAAATGCATTATCTTTTTCCGGAAATTATTGCAGAACTCGTAGCGCTACCAGGCGAGACATACGTACTTTAGTGTCAACACTTGCTATTACTTTGTAAGAGTTATGCATTTCTTTGAACTTTGAAATCACTTCTGTAAATCCTTACATACACGTATGCACTTGACCAGCAACCCAAGCCATAAACATTTTCCTAATGTTTTCTTTTATGGTTGATTCTGAACAATGTCGAAAATTTCATTTTTATTGTTAAATAGTGTTAAGGACCGTTTTGAACTGACTGTGAGGTGCAAGAAAACGAAACGTTTTGCACGGGCGGCATAATTATTCTATTTCTTGATTATAACATCTAGTTTCCAGACTTTAATATTTGGTTATATTACTTTTCTTTTGACAAATATCAATGACCTTCTGGTTAACGATTCTGGCTTTTGGGAGCCTCTTCTTCTATGATGTGGACATTTTTTTATCCACAAGAGTCAGCTGATTGTCATGCTCCCGTTTGAATATTTTCACCCTAACTCTCACATAGGACTAATGACAAAACGCAAAGAGGTTCTTGATCGGAATTAGTCTGACGTTGTCTATTTTCACCCCAAGACTCGCAAAGGCTTTTAAGCAAAGAATAGCGGAGTTGGAATTTGTCTCAACACAGTTGAGAGAGAGGCGTCAACTTCCATATTCAAGTTTACTTTCCAATTTCAGCAACTATGCAGTTGTATTACCAAACTTAACATATATATGATTGTATCACGGGTAGTAGGTCAGGATCAATATTGAATTTGGATGCTTTCTTGTATATTACGCTTGAGTAATATTCGAGTTTTCGTCCAAGTTTATTCTCTACCTCATCAACTATACATGATAGGATCACCAATTATACTTGGTTCATCGATGCATCAAGCTTAGTAAGTAACCAGTAAGTTGGTTTATTACAATTTAGTTACCCATATATTCCGTTTGAGTGGTTGAATTCGAGTTTACATCTAACTTTAATATCCAAGGAACCATGGAGAAGTAGGCCAGCATCCAGCTGAAGGTGGAGCCGCCTGTAGTTAATGGTTTTGCGTGATGTTTGAGTTACTGATCTTATGGTGAACCTATAATCGTTGATTAAATATGTTCAGTGATGAAAGTGGGCGAAAATCGAAAGGTGATTTATAAAAAGAATATATACATATATTGGGAGAATGGGATAAGTGTGCTATTAATTTCTTCTCTCTCTTCAAGAAAATACTCTTCAACCCCCCCCACCCCCACCCCCTAAATAAATAAATTACAGACGAATTAAAAAGGTAAACATGATAAAATAAAGTGTAGTTGTTGCTTCATTTTATGACTACTAATATCCAGTTATGATATGACAGAAAAAAATGAAAAAAATTAGCTGCATTTTACCAATACAAATGGAGAGATTTTCAGACAATTTACGAATAATTTCAATTAAAATTCATTTTAAAACTCATTTTAAAATAAATCAATGCCGCGTTTTCCTGTTCCATATGTTCAGTTGAAAATGTACAGAAAGTTTGAAAATAATAAATTCTGCTTAACAGTTAAGAACCAATTTGAATTTAAGACGAAATGTTGCTTTGAATTATACAAGATGAGATAAGATAAGGTATTTGAAGATGTCATTAACTATTTTTACCTGAACGGCCTCAGGTAAAAAAACAATGATGTAATCTATGATAAGATAAAAAAATTATCACACTACAAATCTTATCAAAAATGCTACCTATCTATTTTTTATATTAAACATGTTTTAACGGGTCAATTAAAATACCCAAGAATACCCAAAAAATACCCAAGAATACCCCAAAATACCCAAGAATATCTTAAATAAAGTAGAAAATATGCAAAGAAGATTAGATATTGAATTATTTATCGATAAAAACATGTTTAAGATTATTATGCACTATTTTACAATGCCGTATGCCAAAAAAAGAGATTTTTCTAACAGATTTAATCTGCACATCAGAAATGTATTTTACATGTATAACACATAATCGGTATTTTATATGTGTATTCCGGACATGGACCATATATATTAGCGCAAATATTTCAAAATTCTTGAAAATCTCTATTTCTAAATGTTCTTTATTTTTATTTAAAACTTAAAGTTTTTTTTAAATGTTTATGCTCATGTTAGACCATAGACCATTTCGACCCCCCCCCACGACAACATTAAGGCCAGGAGCGTGTGGGGTGACATAAATTTTGGGGGCTTTTAAATATTATATTTAAAAAAAAATTAAATTAAATATAAGTTTATTTAACAGAAGGGGACTTGGGGACCATTTTAAAACTACATAGACACCCTGCACAATTGAGGCTCGGGCGTGCCTATGAAAGTCCTGGAGAACAATTATTTATGTTTTATGTTAAAAAGAAATAAAACTATCTAGACACCCTGCACGAGGCTCGGGCGTGCCTATGATGTTAAACATATCACTTCATTATTCGACAATTTATTGCTGATATTCTATAATAACTATTTACGGTACATTTATTAATTTTTGCACCATTGACCAACATTTCAATGTTAATAAAGGTGACAAAACTGCGGATCTGGTATAATTAATCCTAAAATCTAAGAAGAAAAGTCAATACAAGGTAAATGCATGCCGGAGAAATTGAAAGATGTAAAGGTGTACCAACGTCGTAAGCCGAAAAAAGACAAGATAATCTCGAAAGACAAGAAATCATCACAAAATCAATATTACAATTAAAGATCGCAATGGTCCTGACTTAATCGGTACAGTCATTTGAAACCAAATGGAAGGTTCAACAAGGTGCAACCATCAAACCTCACTCTTTCATTTCTCACCATTTCGTTTGAAATGCCTGTACCAAGTCAGGACCATTGCAATCCACCAATTCTCCGGTATGACTGATTCGTTCTTGTCATTTTCTCTGGACTATGAGATTGACCATTCATGTTCGGTAGTTTTGTTATGACCTTTATTTCATTGAAAACCTGTCTTGTTGTATCAACAAAAATCAGTTTAGCTGAACGAGATATAGAATATCTGTTTTTATAGCAATAATACTTTCAAAAACAATTTTTACGTTTTTATTTTCATTTCGTCTAAAAAACAGTTGTTTTGATAAGGGAGCGACCATTTGATTTTTTTTTTAATTAATAAAAAGGCAGGACGGTGTTTTTGGCTGAAAAAAATTATAGCAGCTTTTAATAAAAATTGCGCGCCCTGGCACGAAAAAAAAAAATCCAGCCTCGGCTTTTTCCGGAAATAAAAAAGCAGGACGAAGAAAATCACCATAACCCTTATAAAAATCAAATGGTTGATCCCTAACCATTTTAACAAATAATTTTTTTTTTTAAATGACAAATAACAAAACTTAAATTTTTGACAAATAACTTAAATAATGTTATGCTATTTTATATTATTTGTTACATTTGATGACGAAAAAAAACCTTATAAATAAAAGATATATATTTTTTTATAAAATGTAATATTAATATTTTAAGCCCTTTTTTTTAAGGCTTTGCTTATTTATAAAGAATCGGCACTACGTGCAATACCAAATAATATGCCTAAAAGTTTTAGTAGGTTTTTCGGCGTGTCCCCGCGTCAATCAATGTATAGTTCATTAAAAGTGTCTTCCCTTCTGTGGTTCTGTAATACAAGCATATAATCAACAGTACTTATTACATTTTTTTACACATAAATGTAAAATTTGAAGTATATAGAGGAGTTTTGGAGGTATTTTGGGGTATTCTTGGGTATTTTGGGGTATTCTTGGGTATTTCTATGGTCCGGTGTTAACTGCTTATTACCCAACAAAAATATGTTGAAATTCAATAAATAATAAAAACAAAGATAACTTGCATTTTTCACGGGATCTTAAAATATCACGACATCCAATATGAGAAATGCAAGATAAACTGTATGTATGTATGTAAGTATGTATGCCAGTATTTCTCTCCTTTATCAGGAACACCCTCATTAAATGAGGTTATGAGGGAATTTGGACATTCCTTTCCTGGATTGCTGTGGTGTCCATATTAGTCACCCCCTTGAAGTTAGCATCTGGTCTAACAGCTACAAGTGGGCGACAACACGAGAGGCTCAACTTACATGTGTAATAGCAAAAACATGCAAGGACTATTGCCCTTAACTATATATATTTGGATTTCGTTTGGTTTTATGCATTTTTAACATCTTTTGGATTGCGTATTTCCTTTGTTTGGATTCTAGTGCTGCTGATGAGGAATGATTTTCTGAAATGGCCATACAGGTCATAAAAATTAATTGCAGTTGGAGTTACAAAATCTGTTGTGGTCTCATGTTCATTTACTCCATATCCTTTCATGAATTATTTAAGTGCAGGAAATATGTACAAAAGGGAAAAAAGACGTGGGATTAACAGAAGCACCAAACATAAAAGGCTCCGTAGCGGGGAAAACCGACATGGACAACTATCTATCCAGTCGAGTAGACCAAAAATGCAAGAAACCCAACTGTATTAAGATGGAGGAAAGCCAAAACCCTATAAAAAGATCTCAGCATGAAACCATCAGACTATCAGGGGAACAGTCAAAACCAATAAAAAGAATGTCTAAAGAGCGGTCTGCAAAATTTCCCAAATGGGACGTTTTCTGATAGCACCTTGAACTTCCATGTCAATGGCATAAACATGAATCCAGGAGAAAAATTAGTCCATTGCTACAAAGGATGGTCAAATCCAAATAAATAATACAATTTCTGAA
Source organism: Arcuatula senhousia (assembly GCA_963971305.1). NCBI lineage: Eukaryota > Metazoa > Mollusca > Bivalvia > Mytilida > Mytilidae > Arcuatula > Arcuatula senhousia. The sequence continues at coordinate 53,171 of CAXARO010001205.1, forward strand.
GATGGATGACATTACTTGCCAAAGTATAGATGGCTTTTCTCCTGGGTCCAAAACACGACCATTCGTCATCGCGATTGACCGGATGACCTGTTTGATGTTCAATTATCGTTTCTTATTTATTTAACAGTGTTTCAATGTTATTTCGAAAATGAATATGAAAATGATCATTTTCGGTGTACTATTTATACTACTTAAATAACGAAGCGTTTTTTGTTAGTCGGGTTGCAGCCTAAACAACAAATGCTTCGACTAAGCTTCATATATATAAAATAGGGGATGGTTGTGCCCTTTGAAAATTTCATTAGCACATATGCAATTATGTCTGCAGTTTGCTTATTAACCAAATTAATTGATCCGGAAACGCTATAGTCGTCATCGTTCCAGAATTACCCCCCGCTTTTTTAGAATGTTTGAAATTATTTCCCCGGTTTTCAGACAATTACTAAATAATCCCAAAATACTTTTCCATTGATAATGTTATATATCCAAATGATTTTATATGATATATCATATTGGTAAGGTTACTATAAAAGTGTATGCAAAAATGTTTAACTGTCAAAAATTGTAACTTCATAGAAAAATGAAAACCATATTGATTTTCCTCCTACGTGTAAAAATTGCGTAGCGATTATACCATTTTTTAATATTGCTAAATCCGACCAGTAGTACTTCCCCGTTTTGTAAGACGGACACTGTTCCAGTACCGACTAAGGATAATTTTGAGCAGCTAACATTGGCGGTGGTGTGTCATGGGCTGGACGACCCATGGCACATAGCGAGTCTTTAGCAGGTTAACTGCAATAGTCACGACTATAAAAACCCATCAGTCAGACCACTTTTTCTGGATGGGTAACAAATGAACATATATAAATATATATGAATATAAACCTACCGTAGAACTTTAAATATTGCGATTAGCACAACCATGTAATACAAATGACAACAAAGTTCAAGACAATAAATTTTGCTACGCCTGACGCGCGGTCTATTCAAGACTCATCAGAGGAGCTCTACCAAAAATATTGAAAGTGCCAAAAACTATATGATTATGAAGAGCATAGCACATTAAACCAAAAATTCCAAACTGGGGAACCAAATTATTACTAAGATGATAAACCTATGTCTGGGGTAGGAAGAGCCTTCCCTTAGGGTTTAGACAATTTTGAAATTTAAACGGGTAATGCAATGCTTTTATTGTGTTGTGTATTTTTGAAAGCAACGCAATGATTGATTTTCCCGCGAATTTGCGGATTTTCTTAATTAAATATAGATAATCGATAGAATTTAAGTATGATAACACAATTACAAGGTATTATCTGAGTGATTCGATGGTCAAATACAAAATAACTGATCCAGGTAACGTCGCGACAGGTAAGAGTTTTTACATTTTATAATAAGATTGCCCTCTTTTTTTGACACCGCATTTTTTCTGAAGTTTTATTCTAAAAAGAAAATACTTTCAATTGGTTAGTTTAAAAAAAATAATTAACAGTTTCTTCAAAGGTTTCACACTATTGTCTTCATTAAGTGTGAATTTCATTATGTGTCAAAATCGCGCAAATGTTAGGTTAAATGCTTAAACTTGATATAACTTTTTTACAGGTTTTATCTCGCCTGCGAAGCAGAGTGGGACAATGGTGTTACTTTACCGGCGGCGTTAACTTTTGGAAAAGTTTTATGAGCATCTCCATATCTCAAGAACTATAGGTTGATAAAACTTGGTATGCATAAGCCCCAGTAGTAGCTCAGCACAGTTCCATCCCCATATTTTGACCTTGACCTTGATTTTGCCGGTTGAGTGACTATGGCAATTTTCAATACATATAATAGCAATGGAAACATTTTGCAAGCACATCCATTATCTCAAGAACTATAAGTCCTAGGCTGATGAAACTTGTTATGTATATGCCAAAGTAGTAGCTTAGCACAGTTGCATCCCCATCTTTTGACCTTGGCCTTGATTTTTCGGTCGAGTGACTTAGACAATTTTTTATACTTGTAATAGCCATGGTAAAGTTTTGCGAGCACCTACATATCTCAAGAACTATAAGTCCTAGGTTGATGAAACTTGGTATGCATATGCCTCAGTAGTATTTTAGCACTGAGGCATACCATCTTTTGACCTTGTCCTTGATTTTCCGGTTGAATGACTTTGACAATTTTCAATACATATACATGAAATAGCAATGTTAAGGCTGTGCAAGCGCCTCCTTACCCAAGTATTAAATTGACCATTTTCCCTGGATATTTGAGATTTATTTTCCTTGTTCTGTAATTTTGTTCTTATATATTATATTGAAACATGAAAATATCTCAATGTGTCTGCCTTTTTTGTATTTTTTCTTTCGATTCTGTGATTGAATAGGGTCCGGCAGGAACAGAAAACCAAACACGGATGTGAGACATGATTGTGACTCATCTCAAATTGAAAAAGCTTATTACATTACAAAACATAATACATACTTACAGTGAGCCAGAATAACTTACATACAGCTGTGATGGTACTGCTGATGCACAACCCATTACCTCAGCCAACGCCATATCTTATTTCGTGTTTCCACCATCAGCTCTTAATCATTTAATCATATCAGGAATTGGGTTCTTACCTTATTTTATTCTATGATACCTTTTTTCTTTCAATGATTTTTTTTTCTTTCAAACATTTAACATACAAACATGTATGAGTCACATTTTGTGTGTTAAAGCCATATTTGTGTTGATATTGTGTAATTTAGGGGACGGGAAAACTTAAATTAATTTAACGTCATTATGCAAATCTTGAACTCGGCAGAGGATGTCAGTCGTCCCTTTACCAGTGTTGATTTAGGTCAATGGTTGTTATTTCTTTTAAATAATGTTTCATTAAAAGTAAGCACATTCAAAAAACCAGGTTACAGTTACAAAAACACAGAAAGCACCGTTCGGCAATGGAGCAATCGATATTCAATAGTCAAAAAGGGTATGTTTAGTTTGTGTTAATTGTTGTTATCCTATTTTTTGATATTTTTTGCCATGCAGAAACTTCATGAACTTACAATGAAAGTGATGGGCAAAATTATAAACTTATTTGTATTTTACAAATATAAGCACAGATCAATTTGTTTTCGTTTGATAGCAAACATGCACAATCATGTTCTACAGATCTAGACATGACAATATAAAACACAAAAACAGGGCAGATCCAGAAATTTTCCAAAGGGGGTACCAACCACAGCTTTTCCAAAACAAATTCTAAGCAAAAATGGTTTTTGATGTAATTCAAAATGTTTGTTTTGTGAACGTATTTAAACAATAATCATTTTTTTAAATTTCTTTTACAAAAACGTTAACCTGACGTTGAACAAAAATAAGCTCTTAGTACAACAAACTTATTGACTTTTCTACCATTATCGGTCCCAAATAATTAACCTTCTATACTACTAAAATAACGAAGCGTTTTTTGTTAGCCGGGTTGCAGCCTTAACAACAAATGCTACGACAAAGCTTCATATATCAAAAATAGGGGATGGTCGTGCCCTTTGAAAATTTAATTAGCACATATGCAATTATGTCTGCAGTTTGCTAATTAACCTAATTGATTGATCCGGAAATGCTATAGCCGTCATCGTTCCGGATTTACACTATGAACAGTCAAAAAGCGATAGGAAGCGCCTGATACTAAAAAGTTTTTTTTCTTTATCTGAAAATGAAAAAAAAAGGTTATAAATTGTTACAGGATTATGTAATCAATCGATATATCAACAAAAAAATACTAACAAATTAGTAGTACGCGTATAGGTAAAATAGGAAAGAAAACATCGATTTTCTCAACGCCATGACATTGAATTTAATTGTTCAGCACGCAATAAATCAATTTAGGTAGAATGCAGTGATGTGCTTGACTGAGAAATTGCGAGTATTTTCCAACAGATTAATTATGCTAAATATATAAAAGATTTTATATAATAGATTATATTGGTAAGTTTGCTATAAAAATGTATGCCACAAATGTTTTACCGTCTAAATTGTAAATTGATAAAAAATGAAACAATCTAAAATTTATCATATTGTATTTTTTTTCTACGTGTAAAATTAGGCTCAATGATGTCAATAAATTGAGAAAATTGGGTAGCGATTGATTGAAGCATGGACGTAATATAATCTTACTTCCATGATTGAAGCTTATCCTGTCATTTGGCATTTGTTTAATTTACAGGTGGGGTAACAATCAATAAAAGATAATAAACCAAAAACTTATTACCGTAGAAATTTTAATTTGCGATTAGTACAACTACGTAAGGTCATGTAAATGCAAGATTTTTATGTGTGTGGTCCATTTTTTAAAGCAACGCAACGATTGATTTTTCCGCGATTTCGCGGGTTTCTTCTAGTTATTACATATGTTCATAGAGCAAATTCATTTAACATTTTTG
>CAXARO010001206.1:0-18841 GCA_963971305.1 Arcuatula senhousia
TTTTTGTGAAGTTTAGGTATCCAGTACAAATATGGTTACTCTTTATGCTCCTCTTTCATTGGAATATTGAAAGAGGACATAAAAGAGCTTTGGTTGGCTATGATTTCATCTTTGTTAAATGTAGTCCGTTTGTATGTAGCACTAGCGGAAGTATTACCATCAATGCCTAGCTCTTTTAGTAGACAATTGTAATAATGTGCTTTACATACAAAAACTGTATTATTGGAAGCCTTGTCTGCTGGCGTGACAACATACATTTCATGTAAGGAAGATAGACAATTGAGAGCTTCACGATCTCTAAATACAGAAGATGGCCGGGGTTCACACATTTGCAAAGTTTGTCTATTCGGCTTCGTACAAGAGATCGGATAGTCCTTACCCAGTCCGACAGTGATTCATGCTTTGGTTCTTGGTCCTTTTCCCTCTTTATCCAGGCTCTAGCATAGTCCTCCACAGCGTCCATTATGATCTTAATTTATACGTTGCGGTTCCCTGAATTTAGGTCCATGGGAAACCACATTACGTACTAATAAATCATTTTCAATTATCTTAAGATCACCCGTGATGACATGACCACATGGACCATAGACAAAGGGAGAAGCATAGCAATCACATATCAGAGGGGACTTTAGATATTCTTCAATGTTTAGGTCCTGCAATGCCCTTTTGTGGTTGAAAATTTTACTACTTATGGTTTTAGGTTAGCGGTAGGAAACAATTGGTGTTGACTGATTTTTGAAATATGCAGGAATTTGAGATGTAACTTCCTTACGATTTAAAATATTGCTGATGTTTATAGCATCTATCCCTTTGTTTAAAAATGTACAATTCAAAAACATTTCAAATTTGTGAAAAAATAGTAAAAACATTGTTTTTGTATTAACTTTATAACAAACTTGACACATAAAATTATAATGTACAAAGTTTTATCTTCCAAAATAAGTATCAGTTAATACGTGTAAAAAAAAGTTTAGGAAATTCATGTATTTAGTGACCATTTTTAGTAAATACACGTAGTTACTAGGTGTCTTAGTAAATTTACGTTTTTACTAAATTTCAGTAAATACGTGTATTTACTGATTACTCATATTTACTGTAACATATATATATAAAACTACCATTTGCCATTACTAGTATATGCTGGTGTATTCCTTTTGATGTTTACATTTTTGCATGTCAAAGTATGGAATTAAGATTAAAACGGTATTATTTGTCAAATTGTATATGTTTTTGTAACCCATTTTCTTTGAAGTGATATACTAACAAGAGCTATAGAATATAACATATGATGATATGTAATTTTAATCATTTAAAAATATTTGTTTTATTCTGTTCAGCTTGCAAATTTCTTTCTTGATATGATGAGTGGTTCTTACAAAGAGAAGTTTCTTATTCTATTGGCAGTATTGCTATAATGATGTTAAACTAAATGAAGGTGTGGCATACATGGATAATGCACGGGGCATACATTGATAATGCACGGATACATTGGATGGATGTTAATTTCTATGGAATAAAATGAAGGAAAACATTTTTATGGAACGCCAAAACTGTCTTATGATGAGCACATTTCGTTACTTGTGGTCTATATGTTATTACTTTTAGTGATTTGGTATTTACCTTATGTATGTTAATCTTTACGTTCTGTTGTATATACATTACGTCTTGTCAATTACACTTTAAGTCTTGTCGTTTTTACTTTACGTCCAGTCGTTTTAACTTTACGTTCTGTCGTTTTAACTTTACGTTTTGTCATCTTGTAATTATGTTTTGTCTATTTTACATTTCTTTGTGCAGTTTTATCATTACGTTAGGTGGTAACATCTTTACGTGCAGTGCATTGAGTATTACCTTCTGTCGTTTCATGCTTACTTGATGACGATGTTCAGTATCTTTACGTTATGTGGTTATTCCTTTACGTTATGTGGTTATTTCTTTACTTTATGTGGTTATTTCTTTACGTTATGTCTTATGACGTAAGTATTAACCGGAACTTTTTTGTTTGATCTGTGTCATTAAATTCTTTCCATGTCAATTTTATTGTCGCTTATCTACTCGGTTAGAGAATCTGCAGAGACAGGCTATATAACGCATCATTGACTACCGTTAACATCTATTGAACCAATGTTTAGACAATAAATATATTCGTGCACTTTGCGTCAGGATCTGATTAACGGCAGCGAATTATATCTACACCGTAAAGTAGCGCGTTGATAAAACAATGGAGGGGTCAGAACGGTCAGAAGTAAAAAAAGTTTTAGAGTCCATAAATCTTGGTGTTCTATTCAACGAAACAGCAGGTAACAAGTTTATATTAACATTATTCGCTCTTAATATGTATGAACCAAACTCATTACAGATTTAGGGACACATTCATTTTGAAAATCAAGGTATAGTACATGTAGTAATCATTAATCAAAAGTTCCTTCTATGTCCCTGCCTTTTGGGAATGTTAAAAGATTTGTTCTAAACGCCAAGTTGGAGTCTAACTTTTTAGCATCATGGTGGAATTCATTAAACAAACACACGTCGAAACTTTTGAAAAAAAAACTACTCAAAATTTTTGAAAACTTAGAATTTTGTGTTGATGTAGGTATTTTGTAAAATGTATACAAATCCACTTTTTCTGACAATTATGCACAATCATGCAAATTGTAAAAATTGCAAAGAAAAAATGGACAGATGAGCCTCTTGGAGTATTAGGGAAATAAAAACTTCTAGTATATAAATCTCTTGAATCTTATACATTTTTAATCTTTATATAGAACGTCTCGTTTAGCATTTTGTATAATACTTAAGTTTTTAATTTTTCTTTATATTGAAGCAGGAAGAAGGTCTGCTGATTTAGGGAGCGTTTTACGATTTGCAACTGGAGCAGAGGAGGAACCATGTCTTGTTTTTTTTATTCATCCCTCCATTGAATTCGTTGAAAGTGCATCATTCTTACCAACTGCCAATACTTGTGTAAACCGCTTAAATCTCACCATACCAAGCGATTTGACGGAACAGCCACCTGACAAAATGTTACTGGATTTATTTGACTACGCTTTTTGTAATCAATGCAATTTCTTGGACTCAAATAGAGAGGGGTTTAAACAAACTTCGTTCTATACAGTTTTGTTATCTTGACATTTCCGTCATATTTTTCTTTTATTCTAACTATATGTGGAGACCCAAGTACTTTTCCACTTTTCCACTTTCCACAATTATGCTGCATTAATACTATTTTTAGTTATGGTTAAAATGATCAAAAGATCTGTTGTTTAGTTTGAAATTCTTTTCTTTTATATAGCTACTGAAAGAGCTGACCTTTTTAATATGTAGTTTAATTGAAAATTAAGTTGGACATAAATGATCATCATATGTTTAAAGATGTTGAATTGAATTTGCAATAACATATACTAGCATTATGTAAGTTTAAAAAAATGGAAGAATCGAAACAAGCAGGTTTGACATTATGTATCTTATTCATTTGTGGTCAATTAATTTGGAATACATCTGAGTGCATCTAAGTAAACATCTATTCAATAGATGTTTGATGAAGTCCAGTCTTTTGGACAGTGTTGGTTCAAAATTTCATTTAACTCATCTTGATTTGTAGTCGAGATTGATGGCTCATTGAAAATTGGTCGTTCATTTTCTCCGATATCAAACGCCTCTATGTTACCTTCAATGCCATAAAAATTTGCATCATTTCCGGTTAAGGGGACGGGCAAAAGATTGTTCATCATTGCAGCAGTAAACAGTCTTTGCGGTGATGACCCAACAGTTCGAATTCCATGGTTATTCCAAGCGTCCTTCCATATTATTAAGTCCCACAAACAACGTTTGGGGACTTATTGTTTTTGCACCGTTTCTTATTATTATTAAGTCCCCCAAACAACGTTTGGGGACTTATTGTTTTTGCACCGTTTCTTATTATATCTCCCAAACACTATGTTTGGGAGATATATTGTTTTTACTCTGTTTCTTCTTATTATTATTCTTCTTTTTTTTCTTCTTCCGGACATGAACGTTTCCGAGTTGGTTCTCAAAAACTACTAAATGGATCTTTATGAAATTTAGTATGGTGGTAGAGTGGGTCTCAAAGGTGTGCATGCAATTTTCAGAATTTTCAAAATGGCCGCCGTTTCTATAGAAACAGGGAAAGGTCATAATATAGGACATTGCGATATCTCGGTTACCTAGGTGCGCAGGGTTCTGAAATTTTGCAGGTTAATAGAGCAAAAGGAGCTCTTTAATAAAACGAAAAAAAATTTGAAGCGATATTTACGGTTTTCGAGTTATTCACGAAAATGTGATTTTTCGGTCCCAAAAATGGGAAAATTGTCAAAATGCTACTATTTCAACAAAATTTGTTATCTAGGGGTTTAAAATGATGGTAAATAAAGATGCAATGTCCAAATTTATGCAAAAGTGACAGTATGCATACGTTTGGGAGATATTATTGTGTTGGGCATCCCCAACACAGTCAACACTAGTTCTTATTATTCTTCTTCTTCTTCTTCTTATTCTTCCACTTAGTCGTGAACTTGTCCGGAGATCCCAGAGAAAATGACTCCACATATCAATATGAAACTTGGCAGGATAATAGATTGTAAAGAAAGGAAGCTTCGTTGACAATCAGACTTTTCAAAATGGCCGCCGTTTCCATGGAAACAGGAAAATGGACTAAATATTGGACATTGCAATATCTCGGTAACCTAGGTGCGCAGGGTTCTGAAATTTTGTAGGTTGATAGAGCAAAACATTCTCTTTAATAATATGAAAAAACATTTTGAAGCGATATTTACGGTTTTCGAGATATAAATAAAAATGTGATTTCTCAAGGGAGATAATCGGGTCGAAATTTTCAAAGTGCTCCGATTTACATGAAAATTTATATTTAGGTTTTTTTTGACATGCTGAAGAGAATAGTGGCAAATACGGGTCGTTTGGGGGACTTTGTGACTTGCTTGCAATCACAGTTAATACTTGTTCTTATTAAGGTCTTTCCCTTTACAGAAGGAAAGACCTTACTGTATTTCTTATGATTATTATTAAGGTCTTTCCCTTTTCAGAAGGAAAGACCTTACTGTATTTCTTATGATTATTATTAAGGTCTTTCCCTTCCACAGAAGGAAAGACCTTACTGTATTTCTTATGGTTATTATTATTATTTTTCTTCTTCTTTTCTGCCATCAATAAACGAAAAGTGTCGCGACATATCTTTTCGATACTTGGTACCATATATCGGTCATATTAGTACTCGCCTTGACTGATGCTGTGAAACCGATCTATTTTTAGTAACGGAGTTATCTGCCCGGAACCCAAAAACCTTGTCAGCAGATAAAGTCAGAAACCGTAACCGTTATCAAAAATCTGAAGTGGGGAAAATGTTGCTTGACTCCTGGTCATGATTCGTCACGCAAAAAAATTTTTTTCAATTAACTTTCTGGTTACGCGTTTTCGAGTCGAAACCTGTCGCGACACGTCAAATTTTTTTTCTTCAAAACGGTTAGTCCTAGAGACTTGGGACCTTCACCAATCGTCTTAGGTGACATAAGTTGCATCCGAAAATATATATGTCATAGGTCAAATCTCAAGTTTGAATTATTGCATCATGACTAAATATAGGTATGTATTGCGCAATATATAGTAATCCATGTTCATAACTTTATAATGGTAGAAGATAGCAAAGTAAACATGTATACTCATTAGAATCAGAAAGTAAGGGGCTACAATTTTGATCTATTGAATTTCATATTTTTGGACCCTGGCCCAGTGGGGACCAACATCATCACCGGGGTCCAGAAATGAAAACTACTTGAAAATAGGGTTGTAATATATCCTTAGAAAGCTAATAGCCTGTACATTTTGAATTTCATATTTTTGGACCCCGAGGACCAAAATCATCTCTGGGTCCAAAATTAGAAAATACTGGAAGGTAGGGTTGTAATATATCGTTAGAAAGCTAATGGCCCGTACATTTTGAAATTATATTTTTGGACCCCGGGGACCAACTTCATCTCTGGGGTCCAAATTGAAAGTTACTGGAAAGTAGGCTTGTAATATATCATTAGAAAGCTAATGGCCTGTACATTTTGAATTTCATATTTTTGGACCCCGGGGACCAATCTCATCTCTGGGGTCCAAATTGAAAGTTACTGGAAAGTAGGCTTGTAATATATCATTAGAAAGCTTATGGCCTGTACATTTTGAATTTCATATTTTTGGATCCCGTGGACAAACTTCTTCCCCGGGGTCCAAAATTGAAAGTTACTGGAAAGTAGGCTTGTAATATATCATTAGAAAGCTAATGGCCTGTACATTTTGAATTTCATATTTTTGGACCCCGTGGACCAACTTCTTCCCCGGGGTCCAAAATTGAAAGTTACTGGAAAGTAGGCTAGTAATATATCATTAGAAAGCTAATGGCCTGTACATTTTGAATTTCATATTTTTGGACCCCGGGGACCAATCTCATCTCTGGGGTCCAAATTGAAAGTTACTGGAAAGTAGGCTTGTAATATATCATTAGAAAGCTAATGGCCTGTACATTTTGAATTTCATATTTTTGGACCCCGTGGACCAACTTCTTCCCCGGGGTCCAAAATTGAAAGTTACTAGAAAGGAGGCTTGTAATATATCATTAGAAAGCTAATAGCCTGTACATTTTGAATTTCATATTTTTGGACCCCGAGGACCAAAATCATCTCTGGGTCCAAAATTAGAAAATACTGGAAGGTAGGGTTGTAATATATCGTTAGAAAGCTAATGGCCCGTACATTTTGAATTTCATATTTTTGGACCCCGGGGACCAACTTCATCTCTGGGGTCCAAATTGAAAGTTACTGGAAAGTAGGCTTGTAATATATCATTAGAAAGCTAATGGCCTGTACATTTTGAATTTCATATTTTTGGACCCCGGGGACCAATCTCATCTCTGGGGTCCAAATTGAAAGTTACTGGAAAGTAGGCTAGAAAGCTTATGGCCTGTACATTTTGAATTTCATATTTTTGGATCCCGTGGACAAACTTCTTCCCCGGGGTCCAAAATTGAAAGTTACTGGAAAGTAGGCTTGTAATATATCATTAGAAAGCTAATGGCCTGTACATTTTGAATTTCATATTTTTGGACCCCGTGGACCAACTTCTTCCCCGGGGTCCAAAATTGAAAGTTACTGGAAAGTAGGCTTGTAATATATCATTAGAAAGCTAATGGCCTGTACATTTTGAATTTCATATTTTTGGACCCCGGGGACCAATCTCATCTCTGGGTTCCAAATTGAAAGTTACTGGAAAGTAGGCTTGTAATATATCATTAGAAAGCTAATGGCCTGTACATTTTGAATTTCATATTTTTGGACCCCGTGGACCAACTTCTTCCCCGGGGTCTAAAATTGAAAGTTACTGGAAAGTAGGCTTGTAATATATCATTAGAAAGCTAATGGCCTGTACATTTTGAATTTCATATTTTTGGACCCCGGGGACCAATCTCATCTCTGGGGTCCAAATTGAAAGTTACTGGAAAGTAGGCTTGTAATATATCATTAGAAAGCTAATGGCCTGTACATTTTGCATTTCATATTTTTGGACCCCGTGGACCAACTTCATCCCCGGGGTCCAAAATTGAAAGTAACTGGAAAGTAGGCTTGTAATATATCATTAGAAAGCTAATGGCCTGTACATTTTGATTTTCATATTTTTGGACCCAGGGAACCAACTTCACATCTGGGGTCCAAATTGAAAGTTATGGCATGAAATTCAATAGCAACCATATATTTTCTGAATGTTGAAATTTCCCAAAATTGTATCATTCAGTCACTGTAATCTGTTTCTATTGTAATACACAAAATGGGAAAGACCTCACAATCGTTCTTTGAACGATTGTAATTTAATTATTATTATTCTTCTTTTCTTCCCTCAAAAAACGAAAAGTGTCTTAACCGATCTTAACGAAAGTTGGCACACTTAATCATCACTACCAGGAGACGACGTGACTCATGCTTTGAAACCGATCTATTTTTAGTAACGAAGTTATCTGCCCGTAACCCAAAAACCTTGTCTGCAGATTAACTCAGAAACCATAACTGTTATCAAAAATCTGAAGTGTGGAATTTGTTACCTGACTTCTAGCAATGATTCGTCATGCAAAAAAAAATTTTTCGAACACCTTCCTGGTTACGCGTTTTTGACCCGAAAAGTGTCGCGATGCGCCAACAAAATTTATTTCAAAACGGTTAGTCCTACAGACTTGGGACCTTCACCAATCGTCTTAGGTGACATAAGTTACATCCGAAAATATATATGTCATAGGTCAAATCTCAAGTTTGAATTATTGCATCATGACTAAATATAGGAATGTATTGCGCAATGTATAGTAATCCATATGTAACAATGTAATGTTAAGGAAAAGTCCATAGCAACCATATATTTTCACAATCAGTTAGGAAGGGGCTATAATTTGGGCCCAAGGTCAAAGGTCATAGGTCAAGGTCAGTCCTTAGCAACAAGGTAACGTTAAGGAAAAAATCATAGCAACCAAATATTTTCACAATCAGTTAGGAAGGGGCTGTAATTTAGGTCCAAGGTCAAAGGTCATAGGTCAAGGTCAGTCCTTAGCAACAAGGTAACCTTAAGGAAAAGTCCATAGCAACCATATATTTTATGAATCCAGACTACTTGCTGAGTTTAAATTTTATCTTTTTGTGACCGGAAGTGACCTTTTGTGCATAGCAACCGACCTTAAAGTCCATAGCAACCATATATTCTATGAATCCTGACTACCAGCTGAGTTTAAATTTCAATATTTTGTGACCGGAAGTGACCTTTTGTCCATAGCAACCGACCTTAAAGTCCATAGCAACCATATATTCTATGAATCCTGACTACCTGCTGAGTTTAAAGTTCAATATTTTATGACCGGAAGTGATGTTTTGTTCATAGCAACCGACCTAAAAGTCCATAACAACCATATATTTTTTGACTCCTGACTACCTGCCGAGTTTAAATTTCAATATTATATGACCGGAAGTGATGTTTTGTTCATAGCAACCGACCTTAAAGTCCATAGCAACCATATATTTTATGACTCCTGACTACCTGCTGAGTTTAAATTTCAATATTTCATGACCGGAAGTGATGTTTTGTTCATAGCAACCGACCTAAAAGTCCATAGCAACCATATATTTTTTGACTCCTGACTACCTGCTGAGTTTAAATTTCTATATTTTATGACCGGAAGTGATGTTTTGTTCATAGCAACCGACCTAAAAGTCCATAGCAACCATATATTTTTTGACTCCTGACTACCTGCTGAGTTAAAATTTCATTATTATATAACCGGAAGTGATGTTTTGTTCATAGCAACCGACCTTCAAGTCCAAAGCAACCATATATTTTATGACACCTGACTACCTGCTGAGTTTAAATTTCAATATTTCATGACCGGAAGTGATGTTTTGTTCATAGCAACCGACCTAAAAGTCCATAGCAACCATATATTTTTTTACCTGACTAAGTGCTGAGTTTAAATTTCAATATTTTATGACAGGAAGTGATGTTTTGTTCATGGCATCCGACCTAAAAGTCCATAGCAACCATATATTTTATGACACCTGACTACCTGCTGAGTTTAAATTTCAATATTTTATGACCGGAAGTGATGTTTTGTTCATAGCAACCGACCTTAAAGTCCATAGCAACCAAATATTTCTAATCTGGAGTACCTACCAGGTTGATATATCCAAAATGGTATCATTCAGTTAGGAATCTATTTCTCTTGGAGGACACAAATAGGGAAAGACCTCGCGATCGTTCTTTGAACGATTGTAATTTAATTATTATTATTATTCTTCTTTTCTTCCCTCAAAAAACGAAAAGTGTCTTAACCGATCTTAACGAAAAATGGCACACTTAATCATCACTACCAGGACTCGACGTGACTCATGCTTTGAAACGAATCTATTTTTAGTAACAGAGTTATCTACCCGTAACCCAAAAACCTTGTCTGCAGATTAACTCAGAAACCATAACTGTTATCAAAAATCTGAAGTGTGGAATTTGTTACCTGACTTCTGGCCATGATTTGTCATGCAAAAAAATTTTTTTCGAACAACTTCCTGGTTACGCGTTTTTGACCCGAAAAGTGTCGCGATGCGCCAACAAATTTTTTTTTCAAAACGGTTAGTCCTACAGACTTGGGACCTTCACCAATCGTCTTAGGTGACATAAGTTGCATCCGAAAATATATATGTCATAGGTCAAATCTCAAGTTTGAATTATTGCGTCATGACTAAATATAGGAATGTATTGCGCAATGTATGGTAATCCATATGTAACAATGTAATGTTAAGGAAATAGCAACAAGGTTACCTTAAGGAAAAATCCATAGCAACCGTATAATTTCACAATCAGATAGGAAGGGGCTGTAATTTAGGTCCAAGGTCAAAGGTCATAGGTCAAGGTCAGTCCTTAGCAACAAGGTAACCTTAAGGAAAAGTCCATAGCAACCATATATTTTATGAATCCAGACTACTTGCTGAGTTTAAATTTTATCGTTCGGTGACCGGAAGTGACCTTTTGTCCATAGCAACCGACCTTAAAGTCCATAGCAACCATATATTTATGACTCCTGACTACCTGCTGAGTTTAAATTTCAATATTTTATGACCGGAAGTGATGTTTTGTTCATAGCAACCGACCTTAAAGTCCATAGCAACCATATATTTTATGACTCCTGACTACCTTATGAGTTTAAATTTCAATATTTTATGACCGAAAGTGATGTTTTGTTCATAGCAACCGACCTAAAAGTCCATAGCAACCATATATTTTATGACTCCTGACTTCCTGCTGAGTTTAGATTTCAATATTTTATGACTGGAAGTGATGTTTTGTTCATAACAACCGACCTAAAAGTCCATAGCAACCATATATTTTATGACTCCTACCTGCTGAGTTTAAATTTCAATATTTTATGCCTGGAAGTGATGTTTTGTTCATAGCAACCGACCTAAAAGTCCATAGCAACCATATATTTTATGACTCCTGACTACCTGCTGAGTTTAAATTTCAATATTTTATGACCGGAAGTGATGTTTTGTTCAAAGCTACCGACCTGCAAGTCCATAGCAACCAAATATTTCTAATCCGGAGTACCTACCAGGTTGATGTATCCAAAAATGGTATCATTCAGTTAGGAATCTATTTCTATTGGAGGACGCAAATAGGGAAAGACCTCGCGATCGTTCTTTGAACGATTGTAATTTAATTATTATTCTTCTTCTTCTTCTTATTCTTCCACTTAGTCGTGAACTTGTCCGGAGATCCCAGAGAAAATGACTCCACATATCAATATGAAACTTGGCAGGATAATAGATTGTAAAGAAAGGAAGCTTCGTTGACAATCAGACTTTTCAAAATGGCTGCCGTTTCCATGGAAACAGGAAAATGGACTAAATATTGGACATTGCAATATCTCGGTAACCTAGGTGCGCAGGGTTCTGAAATTTTGTAGGTTGATAGAGCAAAACATTCTCTTTAATAATATGAAAAAACATTTTGAAGCGATATTTACGGTTTTCGAGATATAAATAAAAATGTGATTTCTCAAGGGAGATAATCGGGTCGAAATTTTCAAAGTGCTCCGATTTACATGAAAATTTATATTTAGGGTTTTTTTGATATGCTGAAGAGAATAGTGGCAAATACGGGTCGTTTGGGGGACTTTGTGACTTGCTTGCAATCACAGTTAATACTTGTTATTCTTCTTCTTCTTCTTCCGATTCTTCCACTTAGTCGTGAACTTGTCCGGAGATCCTAGAAAAAACGACTCAACATATCAAAATGAAACTTGGCAGGATGAAAGATTGGCATGAAAGGAAGCCTTGCCGATAATCGGAATTTTCAAAATGGCCGCCGTTACCATGGAAACAGGAAAATGGACTAAATATTGGACATTGCAATATCTCGGTAACCTAGGTGCGCAGGGTTCTGAAATTTTGTAGGTTGATAGAGCAAAACATTCTCTTTAATAATATGAAAAAAAATTTTGAAGCGATATTTACGGTTTTCGAGATATAAATAAAAATGTGATTTCTCAAGGGAGATAATCGGGTCGAAATTTTCAAAGTGCTCCGATTTACATGAAAATTGATATATAGGGGTTTTTTTACATGCTGAAGAGAATAGTGGCAAATACGGGTCGTTTGGGGGAATTTGTGACTTGCTTGCAATCACAGTTAATACTTGTTAGTTTTTCATTTATCTTGTGCAAGTACACATGATGAAGGGCAAATAAGTGAACATCATTCATAACATCAATATCTTCGTCCTCCATAAAATGAAAAAGGGTGTAGTAAAAAAAGAGCACACCTTTAAAAACATCACGCCACAACCGTTCAATGCGCTGATTGTGGGTGCTTTTTCCCGTTATCATATCATAGGGGTTCCTTCCCGTCCACGCATTGTTGTCATATATTCGGCCACTTTTTTGTTTTCCAATCCTTTGTCCGAACGAACTCGCAAAGGAAGGCCATGAGCATTGACTCCATCCGTAAAACACCTCAAAATCGTCGTGGCTTTGTTATTGTCTGTGCAGTTCAGAAAAGTGATAAATCGACTAAAACCGTCTATTCCGCCGACAATGACAAAACGCCAACGTATCAGTTTATGGTTAGTGTCTATGTGCCACAGGTGATTAACTCCGTCAACGTTATACACCCTTCTTGTGAACCGTCTTTTCTTTCTGTCTTTTATACCATTCTCATCAATACGCCATAAACTCTCTCTTAGGCGACTTCTTGGTACCTGAAAAGAACTAATTCATATATACAAAATACAAATAAAGAAGGAATGTGTCCATGAGGGAACGGATGCCCCCGCTAGGCCCCAA
Source organism: Arcuatula senhousia (assembly GCA_963971305.1). Lineage (NCBI taxonomy): Eukaryota > Metazoa > Mollusca > Bivalvia > Mytilida > Mytilidae > Arcuatula > Arcuatula senhousia. The sequence continues at coordinate 12,878 of CAXARO010001206.1, forward strand.
AACAGGAAGTAGAAGTTTGACAGATTTGAAAGTGGCTTAAGATGTACAGTTTGTCATACTGAACTATCCTACGAAGTTTCAAATAATTCCCATGTACGGTTTCTGAGAAAAGCTTGGTGGAAAATTTCAAGTAGGTTTTCATAGATTTTCATATTTTCAGGTTTGAATGTAACTTAGGGCAGACAGTTTGTCATACTGAACCATCCTACCAAGTTTCAAATTATAACCATGTACGGTTTATGAGAAAAGCTTGACGTCGCGGGGGCATAAAAACCAAAGAAGGCATATTAACGGTTAAAAATCGTGTAAAAGAATTATAATGCTTTAAAATCTAAAATTGAAGTATAAATGGACAATAATACAATAGCATAACAATGTAAGACTAAGAGGTCTCTTAGAAGCTGTAATTGCAAGGAGAGACCTCCATTATAAAGGTGGGAACATATAAACGTCCCAAAAGGGACTCCTTTTAGGGGTGTCTAATTTATGTAAATGATGGAATATTTAGGTAATACATGAATCAAAGAGGCATCAATAGGCCAATGGGGTTTTCGAGTGTCAAAAGTCCAAAGGTGCAACGACAAAACCAATAGACACGAACGAGAACAGCACGAAGAAAACAACATGAACACATGTGCTCCGGAAGAGTACGGTATTTAGTTCCTGCTTGCTATAGCACACCCGTCGCACTGCCAATTTCCAATTCAGTGTGTCAAATCCGGTCAAGGAAGACAAAACAAAACCCTATGACAAACGAACATCTGCACTCATCTGATAGATAGGAATCCCATATTTGTCCATGAGCGCATGATGTCTCCAGATTGGAAAGTCTGCATACGATTAGGTGTACTTTTCACAAATGTCATATACGTATTAGTATCAATACAAAAATATGTACTAGTATCAATACAAAAATATGTACTAGTATGGTCTAGTATCAATACAAAAAGAATAAAAGTTTGTTTATGTTTGCAAAAACGATGTCTACCTCCGTTCAACGGTCTATGAATCCCACAAAAAATAGAGGATCAAAATTACCTGGCAATGTGTACAATAAATAATTTTTTTTATCCTAAATCCCAGGTTTCATTTATTGAGAGGAGTGGCGCGGACAAGATGATAAGAGAAAATTTTCAGCAAATTTCTATACAAGTTCAAAGGGCCACAACTCTCATAAACAAGCACAGGATGATCCTCCCGTTCCTGAAATATCATCCCTCTATGTGTTTTACCTGGGATATGGACCTTTACCAAAACATTAATCAAAAGTGTTCATGCGATGCGAAAAAAAGAGGTCGCTGTGACCTTATTTCTAATGGGTGGTGCCGTATTACCAAGACTCATCTAGTGGTGAAATATCATTAACCCCTAGCCTTTGAGATATGGACTTTAACCAAGAACTTAACCAAAGTCATTCATGCGTAAATTATAGGTCACAGTGACCCAATTTCTATTGGGTGGTGTCATGTTACCCAAGACACATCTAGTGGTGAAATATCATTGATCCCTAACATCTACAGTGTAGTATCCAAGTTATGGACCTTAACCTAGATCGAAATCAAAGTGTTACAGACGTACGTACATACGTACGGACGGACAAGGGTAAAACTATATGGCCGATCCTCATACGTGGTAGGGCCATAAAAATTAAGGACGAGCACAACTACAACTACATATGGTGTACTTCCTATATACCAAATGTCGTTGAAATCGATTCTGTAGTTTCAAAGGAGTTGCGCTGACAAAATTTATGACTGACAAACAATATGTCTCCCCACCACATTAATTTTTCAAATTTTAAGACTAGCTGGGAATCATTTATACAAAATTTTGAACCTTCAAAGTTGGCTTGGAAAACGTAGATTGTTTATTCGAAAACGTGACATATTTTACATGTACTAGTATATATACCCTGCACAATAGCAATACCATATAGGATTAACAGTTGGATATTTCGTGGAAGCTAAGTTGACGAAAATCCAAGGTCAAGGTCAAAGAATGAGTGCAACTTGGAAATGTAGACTCTATGTTCATAAAAAAGAAACAGTGTTTCAAAAAAGCTTTCAATTAAATTCTAACCTTTGTTCCTTTTTTTCGTAGAATCTGGCGAAGCATTCCTTCTCCACAACGGGGAAACTCGGCAGAAACCTCATGAACCTGTTGATCCAAACAGTCATCGTCAATATCATCAAACGTGCACTTGCTTAAATTGTAGGTCCGAAATTTTCTGTATATGGTACTCTCAGAAACAGACAAAATTTTACTTATATCACGTACAGAAAAATTCGACTCGATAAGTCCTTCGAGAACTTCTTTTGGAACATCAAATTCTTTGGTAGTTGTTCTTATCATTGGGCTTTGCTTTCCATGAGTTACACATTCCATTCTTATCTGCATTATTTCTGTTCGATCGGTAACGCCTAAACATTTCATATCATATAATGAGAGTTGTCCTACAATGTCTGGTGTTATCTTTTCTTTAGGGAAAGATTCACTATATTTGCTTAGTCCTAACTTTTTGAAAATGTCTTCCATTTTCAATGTGAAACGAAAACATGTAGAGGATTTAATGAAAAAAATCATACAAAAAAGTTCCGGTTAATACTTCCTGTTCATAAAACATAACGTAAAGAAATAACCATATAACGAAAAGAAATAACCACATAACGTAAAGAACTTACCACATAACGTAAAGAAATAACCACATAACGTAAAGATACTGAACATCGACAGAAGGTAATATTCAATGCACTGCACGTAAAGATGTTACCACCTAACGTAATGATAAAACTGCACAAAGAAATGTAAAATAGACAAAACATAATTACAAAATGACAAAACGTAAAGTTAAAACGACAGAACGTAAAGTTAAAACGACTGGACGTAAAGTAAAAACGACAAGACGTAAAGTGTAATTGACAAGACGTAATGTATATACAACAGAACGTAAAGATTAACATACATAAGGTAAATACCAAATCACTAAAAGAAATAACATATAGACCCCAAGTAACGAAATGTGCTCATCATAAGACAGTTTTGGCGTTCCATACATTTTCCTTTACAAGTTGATACTATACAATTATAACTTTAGTATGAGGCTGATACAAGAATATTTATCGACAAAACAGATCCATATTGACCGAGAACGCAGTTCGAGCTAGATATGCATATTTCTGTTGGTCGGTATATTCTTGTATTGACCGAACCAAAAGCTATAATTGTTATATATTAATAATAAATTCTTGTTAATTTAAAATATCAAATGTTTTATGCCTACAATATTACAGTTTTTGGTGTTATGATTATATTTCATTCACTCGATTTTTGTATGACAAATTGCCACATAAATAAATTACTATCAAAATACAACAAAACTATTTTCTTATAATATTTTGACTTCAAATATCTCTCAATCACTCCAGTTATTATTTGTTTTTGTTAAAAAGAAAAACAATTGTAAGGATACATTTGTCATGTGATTGAATATCTGGAATTTTCAAATGTATTTTTAGTAGCGTGCTGTATAGATATGCAGTTATAAAAATATCAGTTGAAAACTCTATTTTTAGGAATATTATATGTACCCAAAGAAATACAAAATGACCATGTGGTATTGTTCAACCAATCAAAATAAAGAAATTCTATGTGATTAATAATATATTATGATATATATGTTACAGTCATTTTCTTAAATCAGGCATTTTGTAAAATGCCTGATATTTTAGGCATTTTATAAAATGACTAAGTCCCATCGGTATTATTTAAAATGCCTGAACATATTAAGGTTAATGTGGACACCTATACTGAAAAAATTCTGTCATTAAACATTTGATTTTATGGTCTAAAATGAAACATGTTAGTAATATCCTTTATTTAAAATAAAAATATGGATAGGTCACCATGCTCGTTTTTGCAATATAAGTGGTAAAAGTATGCCTGAATTACAATAAATTATATAGGAAAGGCCAAATTTTAGGCATAAAATCATGTCTCAGAAAAATTCCTTACAATAGGATCTTGTTTTTATTTTGTCAAAAGTTATATTTTTACCTATATATAAAAATAAGACAGGGGGTCACCAGCTTAGATTCTTGTCTACTATTCAATTCCATTGTAATTTTAGGGTAATTTTGAAGTGAGCTATCTCCCTTGTTTTTGTCAAAAATTGCTTTGTTCAAAAAACGATTGATGCAATTGTTAAACAATTGAATATTTAAAACTAATTTCAATAAATTCAAATATTCTATTTTTTTATTATTGACTTTATAGACACTGGTCTTAAATTTTGCATTTTTAAAGGTACAGAAGTCATGTGACACCTGTCTGTATTAACCTTAAGGCATTTTACAAAATGCCTAGAATTTTTAAAGAAAATTACAGAAAATGCCTAAATTGTATAAGATAAGAAATTGTCGTACAGGTTTTTGCAATCCTATAAACATAACTTGTTTTATTCATTGAGAGCATGCTCATAACTGTGAGTTAAGATTTATTTCATTTGTGAAATCATTGCTTGACCATGGCTAATGTAGAATGTTCTTTAAACACAGAACAAAAATTTACAAACAAACTTTTAGAGATTTTAGATACTAGCAACAACAACAAAAAGATATTGAAAAGGGATATTATATCAATCGACCAATCAACTTTCATTGTCATATAAATCCTAACAATAGGATCTGTGACCAAAAACACAAAATTTTAACGACATTAAACATATATGAATATAAGAACCTTAGTGAACACGCTCACTGGCATACCCCACGCGTTCTGCTATTGGACTACAAAAATTAACCGTGAGCTCGTCAATTTTAAAGAAAGTTTTTCCATTTGCATTGATCAAAACACTGTAAACGTTGATACATTGAGTTAATTCTTCGTTTTCTTAGAATTGTATCAGAGATGTTAAGTAACCCCAGGTGACTTTCACTTTCAAGTCCCTCAGAAGCAACTTTAGTCCTGAGTTTCTATTATGGGCTAAGTGGAGATGAAACAGAGTGACACTATGTTGAGCCATTTTTGTGCAGCTGATTTTGTTATCGCTTTCTGATCTAGCATTTGGTCATATTTCTTCATGACGAAACTGTACAAGATGTGATAAAGGTATTCTTGCTGTATTATTCTGGCTTCAGCTTTTCATAAAATAGAGCTGTCAAGCCCCAATCTTTTTTTTGCATCATGGGCAGCATAAGTGCAGTTGGTATATTGCTGAACTAATGTTTCTTGTTTGTAATTCATGACATCTGATTTTGTGATAGCCCTTTTAGCAATTCTCAAAGTGTCAATGAATCCACTTATGCAAGTTGAAAATTCATGCAGCATTTTGTACTTTGACAACTGAATTGTGAGGATAGGGATATCAAAAGCACAAATATTATGTCAAAAAATTATCGGTTTATTTTCCTTCTTCAGATACTCCATGATATCCAACAAAACTACTTGGATTGGCTTACATGGTACTTGTGTGCCTCGATGGTACATAGTGTTTGTGTCACTATCATGTGTTATACCATTTACAAGTGTCGCTTCATCCAAAATTTATCATTAGATATACAATACACATTGAAATCTCCTGCTGATAGTTGAAGAATATCCCCGGTTCTCTTTCGACCTGCTGTTTCTTTTTTTTTTTTTGGATATATACATTCTTTATTTACAACTCCTGCAATACAAATCCCCTTTACGCCCAGGATAGCAGTAAAGGGTTTCCCTGATTTTTACACCCCTCACGCACAGGGATAGCGTAAAGGTAAAAAGAAAAATAACTCCCTTAAACTTATCATAATAATGTCATCAATCAATTATCTATTCACAATAATAGCTACATGTATTTTGACCTAGATATGTACCGTTTTCACTTTTCCGACTTCTATACGCATCATTGATTGATTAAGCTTGTGTAAATTTAAAAAGGTTTTGACGATGTGCACGTGCTGTCTTTATAAACTTGTGTGGCTGGTC
>CAXARO010001207.1:0-79880 GCA_963971305.1 Arcuatula senhousia
TAAGACTAGGATGCCTGAGGAGAATCTGTTCAGTACATTTCAAGCTTAAGACTATGTTGCCTGAGGGATATCTGTTCAGAACATTTCAAGGTTAAGACTAGGATGCCTGAGGGGAAATCTGTTCAGTACATTTCGAGCTTAAGACTAGGATGCCTGATGGGAATCTGTTCAGTACATTTCAAGCTTAAGACTAGGATGCCTGATGGGAATCTGTTCGGTACATTTCAAGCTTAAGACTAGGATGCCTGAGGGGAATCTGTTCAGTACATTTCAAGCTTAAGACTATGTTGCCTGAGAGGAAATCTGTTCAGTACATTTCGAGCTTAAGACTAGGATGCCTGATGGGAATCTGTTCAGTACATTTCAAGGTTAAGACTAGGATGCCTGAGGGGAAATCTGTTCAGTACATTTCGAGCTTAAGACTAGGATACCTGAGGGGAATCTGTTCAGTACATTTCAAGCTTAAGACTAGGATGTCTGAGGGGAATCTGTTCAGTACATTTCAAGCTTAAGACTAGGATGCCTGAGGGGAATCTGTTCAGTACATTTCAAGCTTAAAACTATGATGCCTGAGGGGAATCTGTTCAGTACATTTCAAACTTAAGACTAGGCTGCCTGAGGGGAATCTGTTCAGTACATTTCGAGCTTAAGACTAGGATGCCTGAGAGGAATCTATTCGGTACATTTCAAGCTTAAAACTATGATGCCTGAGGGGAATCTGTTCAGTACATTTCGAGCTTAAGACTAGGATGCCTGAGAGGAATCTATTCGGTACATTTCAAGCTTAAAACTATGATGTCTGAGGGGAATCTGTTCAGTACATTTCAAGCTTAAGACTAGGATGCCTGAGGGGAATCTGTTCAGTACATTTCAAGCTTAAGACTAATTTGTAGGAGGGGAATCTGTTAAGTACATTTCAAGCTTAAGACTAGGATGCCTAAGGGGAATCTGTTCGGTACATTTCAAGCTTAAGACTAGGATGCCTGAGGGGAATCTGTTCAGTACATTTCAAGCTTAAGACTAGGATGCCTGAGGGGAATCTGTTCAGTACATTTCAAGCTTAAGACTATGATGCCTGAGGGGAATCTGTTCAGTACATTTCAAGCTTAAGACTAGGATGCCTGAGGGGAATCTGTTCAGTACATTTCAAGCTTAAGACTAGGATGCCTGAGGGGAATCTGTTCAGTACATTTCAAGCTTAAGACTATGATGCCTGAGGGGAATCTGTTCAGTACATTTCAAGCTTAAGACTAGGATGCCTGAGGGGAATCTGTTCAGTACATTTCAAGCTTAAGACTAGGATGCCTGAGGGGAATCTGTTTAGTACATTTCAAACTTAAGACTAGGATGCCTGAGGTGAATCTGTTCAGTACATTTCAAGCTAAAGACTAGGTTGCCTGAGGGGAATCTGTTCAGTACATTTCAAGCTTAAGACTAGGATGCCTGAGGGGAATCTGTTCAGTACATTTCAAGCTAAAGACTAGGTTGCCTGAGGGGAATCTGTTCAGTACATTTCAAGCTAAAGACTAGGATGCCTGAGGGGAATCTGTTCAGTACATTTCAAGCTTAAGACTAGGGTGCCTGAGAGGAATCTGTTCGATACATTTCAAGCTTAAGACTAGGCTGCCTGAGAGGAATCTGTTCAGTACATTTCAAGCTTAAGACTATGATGCCTGATGGGAATCTGTTCAGTACATTTCAAGCTAAAGACTAGGATGCCTGAGGGGAATCTGTTCAGTACATTTCAAGCTTAAGACTAGGATGCCTGATTGGAATCTGTTCAGTACATTTCAAACTTAAGACTAGGATGTCTGAGGGGAATCTGTTCAGTACATTTCAAGCTTAAGACTAGGATGCCTGATGTGAATCTGGCCATTTCATTCTTAAAATTCAAAGCCAGTGAATCGAAAGTGCACCAAATATTACAAATACTAGGGTCAAAGAAGATTTTTTATATCAAGACTAGTATACATTTATTCTTGTTTGGGTAAACATAATAACAATAATTATAATCTTTTTACTCATTTGAAAAATAAGGTTTTGGGTGGGTATGAAGAATACAGAATATAGTCCAAAAAATTAACAGGTTAATTAAGAATAATAGCCCCAAAAATAAAAAAATAGAACATTATGGCCCGTTAAGAATAAAGAATAATGAGAAAAGTTACCAACACCATTTACAGAATAAACAGAATTTATAACATCCCATCCTCACAAAACAGTCAGACGCATCCTCAACCTCAAAAAGAAAAAAAATATTGTGTTAAGTATTTGGGATACCCTTTTTACTTTTACCCGGCAAGATAAATTTGTGAAATAAGTTTTCTAGGGTAGTACAATTGTCAAAGCTTCTGAGGCATTCACGGCAGATGAGACAAATCTACAGATGAACAGCTCCTACGTTCATTACGAACATAGATAAACGTAGGTTAAGTACAAATTATACAAATACAAATTATTTGTGTCGCTAGAAATGTTGTGAATTACGTTACAGTTTTCTAATAGTCGTAAGGCATTTGGTATCTAAAGTGTACAGTAATGGCACATGAAAAAAATCCATGTTTTAAAACATTTTATAAAACATGAGTTGGAGGAGTAATAACATCTACGTCAGGAAAACCTGTCTTTGATTTTATTTTTTTCGGCAATTACAAAGCTGTACCTACCTCATAGTTAAAGGGTGGAAAGGAGGTCTTCCACCATGCAACCCCTCTTTTAAAACTCCCATCCTCCATCTCTCCCATCTCCCATCCCATCTTCTATGAAATCTGTTACATTTTATACCATAAAACATAAACGTGCCTGAGGAAATCTGTTATATTTCATACTATAATAGTCATAATACAATGATGCCTGAATGAATCTGTCATATATTTTATAGCATAACACAATGGTGCCTGAAGGGAATCTGTCAAATTAAGCTCTGCCTTTAAACACTTTAACGCTTTGATTAAACATTTTTACCATTAATTTCTATTTTTATCATGTTTTTTTTTTACTTCCGAAAACTATATAAGCATAAGGCAAAGCAAGTTCCACAAATGAAATAAACTACCTTGTAATTCATTGCAGTACAGATCTTTTGACAAATTTTACATCCGTCGAATATTATTTGCAAACACACATCATCCTCAATGTCCTTTATACCACCTGTAGTTGCTACCACTTTGTTTTATGAAGGTATATTCCATTTTTTCAAAAGAAAAATCATTTCCTAGTTGGTAGAAGAAAGGTTTCCAGGGCTCGAACCTGGTGACTAAGCATAAGCTAAGACAGCACCAAAAACCTTGTCTTACTATCAGACCCTTATACTTTATGACCGTTTACATTACATAGCTGATGATGTAATAAATGCTTACTTGTCAGCTTTTCAAACAACTCTCCGACCGACATCATGTCCGATTTCGACCCAAAAGTACAAAGGTCAAGGTCACAAAACCGGAGCTGGCGGGACTCCCCTCACGCCCCCTGACCATTCTTCAGAAATCAGTCAGGGGGTGGAGGGAGGCCCAGACAGCGGAGCTGGCGGAACTCCCCTCACGCCCCCTGACCCTTCTTCAGAAATCAGTCAGGGGGTGGAGGGAGGCCCAGACAGCGGAGCTGGCGGGACTCCCCTCACGCTCTCTGACCCTTCTTCAGAAATCAGTCAGGGGGTGGAGGGAGGCCCAGACAGCGGACTCGATGATGATGATGATGATGATGATGATGATGATGATGATGATGATCCTAAATTTTAAGTGCTTGTTGACAAAACTAAAATAAGGTACCTTTTGTTGCGCATTCCTTCTGTAACAGAGCAGGCATGTGTAGCTCCGCTGTCTGGGACTCCCCTCACGCCCCCTGACCCTTCTTCAGAAATCAGTCAGGGGGTGGAGGGAGGCCCAGACAGCGGAGCTGGCGGGACTCCCCTCACGCCCCCTGACCCTTCTTCAGAAATCAGTCAGGGGGTGGAGGGAGGCCCAGACAGCGGAGCTGGCGGGACTCCCCTCACGCCCCCTGACCCTTCTTCAGAAATTAAATCAGTCAGGGGGTGGAGGGAGGCCCAGACAGCGGAGCTGGCGGGACTCCCCTCACGCCCCCTGACCCTTCTTCAGAAATCAGTCAGGGGGTGGAGGGAGGCCCAGACAGCGGAGCTGGCGGGACTCCCCTCACGCCCCCTGACCCTTCTTCAGAAATCAGTCAGGGGGTGGAGGGAGGCCCAGACAGCGGAGCTGGCGGGACTCCCCTCACGCCCCCTGACCCTTCTTCAGAAATCAGTCAGGGGGTGGAGGGAGGCCCAGAACTATATGGTATTAACTGATCATTTTATGCTCGTAACTCACCGATTTCCTTAAACTTCATGACTGTACAAAACATTTTAACGGACAATTTATCTCTTCATATCTTACACGCAATTATATCTCATAGACATATATGGTGTAATGCAATGATATACTGATAACACAACTACTTTATGTTTATCGAAAGTTTCAAAACACAGGGGACATGCTTCTATGTAAATATTTAAATTAGCTTTAACTAAAAGTTGTAAATTGTTTCAATCCTAAAATCGAACACAATAATCGTAATTTTTTGCATTATGTTGTAATTTTCATTTATTTATTACTTGTAGTACACAAAATTGAACTTTAAGGTACACGACTTTCAGAGGGCGACTCCAAAGATCGCCTTGAGTAGCCCCTAAGTTAACATATTCCATTTGCAGACCATGCAAAATGTGTTTATCCAAGTAGAAGAGCAACCATTTGGTTTGTGTGGGGGAAGGGCTTATGGATAGATATATTTCGTGACGCCTTTTTATTTTGATAAAAACGAAGCCTGGATTTTTTTTTGTGCTAACACATACATTTTCTTCTATAAGTTTTACATACGTAAACCCATCCTGCATTTTATTCCCCCGCGACGACATGTCGTTGGTTCCCGAGGGTGGGGAATTATGAAGTTTTACTCATCCCCGTCTGCATGTACGTACGTCCGTCTGAACTTCCGTCAAGCTTTTCTTAGGACTGTCGGACTTCTACTTCCTATATGTGACTGGATCGATATGGATCGTCAAGCTATCTCAGAAACCGTACATGAGAATGATTTGAAACTTGAAAGGATGGTACAGTGTGCGTCCTCGGCAGACTTCTAGTTCATGGACACATTCCTTCTTTACTTTATGTTACAGCACTGTCCTGCATTTTTATTTTCTCACTTTTGACACCCAGCTTCTTTTATATTTTATTATAGTCTCCGCCATAAAACATAAGTATTGTTGCTCCCTAAAATTCCAAACTATCAGGTATTAAAAAATCGTTCATATTTTCAAAACATGATATATTTCCTTGAAGAAGATGTAAATATTATAATATTATAATATTAATTAAATGCAATATTTAGTGTTTCACCAGAAATTATCCTCTTTCTAGAAATGCAAAATATTTTTTTCCGTAGAATGTTTCAGCTGTCTACAAAGTTAATTTTGAAATGACCCTACTTTAGAGACATATAAGTGCTTTTCAAACAATAAAATGCCGCCAAACACTGAAATTTTAATAATTGCTTGGAATAATACCCGTTATGATGTAATTCAACAGTTTCAAAATTATTTTTGCTGCTTATCAGTCTTGAAAAGATTTGGACATGTCGTTGGTTCCCGAGGGTGGGGAATTATGAAGTTTTACTCATCCCCGTCTGCATGTACGTACATCCGTCTGAACTTCCGTCAAGCTTTTCTTAGGACTGTCGGACTTTAGAGACTTTAAATGTGTTTATTTTCTGTAGTATTCTTAATGGATACATCTATATTGACCTCCTGTTTAATGTAAAATATGGAGTACTGGGGTATGCATTTTTGGTACCCACAATATAGGTCCATTGCAATATGTTTGTAAGTATCAGGGGCGGCTCCATGATTTTTTGAAAGGGGGGTCCACGGTATAAAAAGGGAGTTCAAATTAAGCTCCAAAAAGACTAATTTTGCCAAAATTTTGCACGAATTCATTACATTGATATTTTTTCTTTCCCAAAAACCTTCATCTGTTGCATTTTGGCCTCAAAATAATTAAATTTAACTTGATTCTGCAATTTTGTAAACATTTGCAATCGCATTATTAAAACATAGACATGAAAAGAAAGTAGATTTGAAATTTAAACACACTATAACGTTTTATTTCAAGAAGAAAAATTTCCTTTCATCTTCTGTCCTTCTCTTTCGTGTCTTTGTGGTTAGATGCCCCAAACGAAAGAAATCCCAAGACTTTTCCTTGGCGTGTCGTTTTCATGTCATTGCCAAATTTTATAACTGCCGACATAAAGTCCTATTAAGAAGCCTTAGTACATCAAATAAAGATTAACTTTGATGTTTTGGAAACGAATTATAAATTTATGGATATAATTATATTTGACAAATGTATAGTTTGATACGCCCCCTACATGTATAGTTGAGTTCCCCTGAAGTAATTTTTCGGGACAATGTATATGAATAAAAGAAAAGCGAAATCGGCCAATATCTCCGATCCTACTAATTTGTTAATTGTTCGTTAATTAAAACAATAACAATTATCAATGTGATATATTTTCAAAACCCAACATTGGACACATGTCACCATATATTTGTGTTAATTCTACGTTTTCATCGCGTCTGAAAAAAAACACAGTCTATACTTTTAATAGTATTATATAATAGATTATTCATAAGTTATTGCCTTTCCTTGATTTTTTTCATGAAATTTGCACTTATCAAGCTCAATATCTTAAAAAACTATATAAGATATTTGAGAATATCTTTTTGAGTCAATATTGTGTGACAGGAATTATTCCCCTTAGAACGTCAAAATAGACCATCAGAGCCACCACTATCTGTCTGCATACGTACACCAGCACACAGGGACTTGACTACAAACGATTATTAATAAATTTACTAACATATATATGTATACTATCCATGGCCATATACTAAAAAAATCTGTCAAAGTCAAAAATGGCCGGATTTCGTTAAACAGGAAGTAGGTGAGCGACAGACCTGAAATCGTATCCCACGTTATGGGACCCCACCCTGATGCTGTATACCAAATATCAAGTGGCTGTGATTAGTAGTTGCTGAGAAAACTGTTACGAAAAATTTTCCCCGCCCGCACGCCGCCCGCCCGCCCGCCGCCCGCCCGCCCAACATTCACCATTTTATAACCCGGATTTTTCACTCCGTGAAATCCGGCCAAAAATCACAGGGACTTGACTACAAACGATTATTAATAAATTTACTAACATATATATGTATACTATCCATGGCCATATACTAAAAAATCAGTATATGGCCATGGATAGTATACATATATATGTTAGTAAATTTATTAATAAACGTTTGTAGTCAAGTCCTGTGATTTTTTAGTATATGGCCATGGATAGTATACATATATATGTTAGTAAATTTATTAATAATCGTTTGTAGTCAAGTCCCTGTGCACCAGCATACCCCAGGAATAATGATACCGGAAAGGCATCTTTTTCTTGACAATTCCTACCGAGTGTTTGAATTTTATTTGAAAATATCCAGCATGCAAAATAAGCAGTTGAAAATCACGATGCACGTAAAATTAAATAAGCAGAACACTCTGAACCATGGCTGAACGAGGCATCTGTCTCGCGCGACTGGACGTCAAATAAAAAGGTTAGGATCGTCGTTGAGCCGGGTTGACTTGGGACGGATCGACATGGAAACTCCCCACTTTTGATTGATCATTTTTTTAATAGTCCAGGCGGACGTATGCCCTCTCCTTCTGAATCAGCTAGACTATAAGTGATTCTTTTCGTTACAATAATTCACATAAAATACAGGAAACTAAGTTACTTGTTTAAGCTTTTAAAGGTTACTTTATTTTAAAACCAGTAATTATATCATCTTTATTCTAAAGTTTAGCAATACATGGTTGCATGGTATAATCTATTTAGATGTACTGTAATGGCTCTAATAAACTATGCTCTAAATTTTGATATCTTTATTGGTCACTACAAACTTCACAGGTGAAGGTAGAAAACTGAAAGTACAAATATAAATTTGCCTAAGTATAAGTGCACATAAGTCAAACTATATATAATGAAATATACCTATAAAAATGCACAAACATTACTTTTGTAAGGTTTATAAATAACTAAATTTGTATCTGGTAAGTCGTTGTTATATCCTCAGACCTAATGCAACTTTAATACAGCTACAACAGTAATCTTAATGAAAATGGAACAAGTGCACATGTACTAAGTCAAAACCTAGCCTAAATGGAATGAAAGTACCAAGTCAAAACCTAGCCTAAAATGTACTAAGTAACTGGACTTAGCCTAAAATGTACTAAGATAAATTGAACTTAGCCTAAGTGCAATAAGCTGACTTAATTACACAGAAAAATATTCTAAATACACATTGAAGTGCCTATGCATATTAAATAAAACAATTACAAAACATTATGCAAAGAAATAATCATAGGAAAAATTATACAAAACAATGGGAGCAAAAATTCAGGTGAGCAAAAATATAACCTTGCTAAATTTCAGGTCAAAAGTCTAAACTAAAAGATAATATTTTAACAATTTACTCAAAAATGGATAGTTTGTAAAATACTTATAAATTCTTAACTTCTTTAATTAGAAAGTATCAAAAATGAAACAAAAATAGAAAGGTCTTATGCCTGAACTAATAAAAATAAGACTGGTGTTATCATTTACTTTGGCTTTGCATGTGGTTTGCTCACCGGTAAAAATTACTGACAAAAACAATGCGAAATATCTAAAAAATTACACATTTCATATTAATAATCAAGAAATACTAAAGGGGTACCTATTTATGCTTTATCTCAGCATATTCTAAGTAGTTTAAATGTCAAATAACAAAGAATTAGCACAGGTCATAATCTAGTACGATGTGTACAAAGTTTCATGCGTTAAAAATAAACATTTCTTTTCAGTACAACGCTTTCAAAACATTACAGATATAATGTATAACTACCAAAAACAGGTGAGGAATATAATCTTACCCTGTGGGGACCATGGATACTTTGGAAAAGGTTCTAAATATAATGGCGTTCATAAACATGACTTCTCAAAAACAAAAACAAAGGGTACTCTGACTAAAGGGGACAGAAACATGTTAGAACAGATCCAGCACATTCCCCGTCTGATTTTGGTAATACAGAAAACCAAAATCACATCAAAATCAAAATCAATGCAATATACATCAATGATTATTACATTCAACATTCAACAATATGTCTACATTAAATATATATACAAATGAACAGTCCATAGATATTTCAAATTGTACAGTCCATAAATGAACACATTCAACTCATCAGATAAACCAACTTGGTAATTGGTCTGGTATATAAGATTGGATCTCCATCTTTGATGATTCGAACTGAAACCTTTCGCACTAATCCATCTGAACTTGGGAATACATTTTCAATTATTCCAACGGGCCAAAAATTTCTAGGCATATTTTCTTCCATCACAAGAACTATATCATTTTCCTTTAAGTTTGGACGGATATCAGTCCATTTCTTGCGAGATTGGAGATTATGAAGGTACTGAGAAGACCATTGCTTCCAAAATTGGTTTGCTAACACTTGAACATGCCTCCATTGAGATTTGTACATATCTTTTAATGAAAGCTCGTCAATGCAGTCCAAATCACTACTATTTCCTAACTTTTGCGTCAAAAGAGTATTCGGTGACAGAATAGTAGGTAAAGACGGATCATGAGATACTGATGATATAGGTCGACTATTCATGATACAACTGACTTCAGCCATGAATGTACAAAGCACATCATGCGACAAATTTTTGTGATTGTTCGCAAGCATAGGTTCAAAAATTCTCCTGGCTAAACCGATCATTCTTTCGACTGCTCCGTTCATGTGAGAGGATTGAGGTGAACTAAACTTCCAAATCATCTTGTTGTTCAACAGATAATTAGCAATTTTTGGATCTTCGACATTAATGGCCTCTATTCCTAATTCATTGACACTTCCAACAAAATTAGTACCTCTGTCTGACCTGAACTCTTTGACAGGACCTCGGATTGACACAAATCTTCTTAACGCATTAATGAAACAAGACGACGTCAACTCTTCAATGACTTCAATATGGACAGCGCGAATAACGAGACATGTAAACATAATGGCGTAACGTTTTGATTGCGCAATACCTCCCCTTGTACGTCTGGCAGCTACCTGCCACGGACCAAAAGTGTCTACTGCAACAAAAGTGAAAGGTGGTGCAGGGTTCACTCTATCTGATGGTAAATCTGCCATTTGTTGGTATTCCGATTTTGTACGTAACTTTCGACATGTTATACACTTGTGAAGCAAGGTACTGACTAGCTTTTTACATCCTGTTATCCAAAATCCATTTGACCGTATTGCACCTTCTGTGTAGTGCCTTCCCTGGTGATGATTTAGTTCATGAAAATGTCTCACAATTAATGTGGCAATATGACTTTTTCCAGGAAGAATAATAGGGTTTGTAACTTGACGATCTAATCTCGCATTCTTGAGGCGTCCGCCTACTCTAAGTATTCCATGCAAGTCCAACATTGGAGACAAATCTAAAATACTGCTATCCTTGGGCAATGGTTCTTTGTTCCTTAACGCACTTATCTCAGATCTATAATATTCATTTTGAACTTCTCGCACAATTAAACATTCTGAATCGTTGATCATGTCAACTTTATTCCTAGCAATGTCTACGCTGTTGTTTTTGTTCGACCTTTGTGTTAAAACTTGTTTCAAACGAGCTATTGCACGAACTAACCTTAACCATGATGAAAATCTACTGAAACGATCAGTTCCTAAACAAGATGTACTGACATCAGTTTTCTTGACTTGAACAAGGGGACGAACTTCCTTGTCATTATCTGGATTAATCATCTCAAAAATACTATTAGATTCTACTTTACTACTAGTACAAGAGTCAAGAAATTGTTTTGGTCCTTTCAGCCACAATGATTCACATAAATTTGTAGCCTCCAATGGTCGTGTGCCCTGATCCGCTGGATTTTCACTCGTTGACACATAATGCCACTGATCTTTTTTCGAAACCGAAAGTATTCTATCCACCCTATTGCTCACGTATACATAGAACCTTCTACTTTCATTATTAAGATAGCCTAAAACAACTTGACTGTCAGTATACAGAAATGTACGGTCTCGACTTATCGACAATTGCTTCTGTAGAAATGTGGCTAAATCAGTTGCAAGTAATGCGGCACATAATTCTAATCTTGGAATGGTGTGTCCATGTGTTGGAGCTATTTTAGACTTTCCTAGCACGAATCCAACTTGAGAATTTGAAATGTCACTATCGCAGGGGTAATACAGATATCCTACTGCGGATATTGCTGCCTTTGAAGCATCTGAAAATATATGTAATTCACAATTGTCCAACTGATTGACACAAGATAATCTCATGAAAGGCCTTGATATCCTTAGATTTTCTATGTCCTTTAGAGATTGGACCCACTTTTTCCATTCTAAATTCAAGTCACTAGGTAAAGGTTCGTCCCATGCAAGTGAATTATTTTTTATGGCTTCTCTCATGATAATTCTTCCTTTAATAATTACTGGGGCAATGAATCCTAATGGGTCGAAGACTCCATTGATAAATGATAACAGTCCTCTTTTAGTGAAAGGCTTTTCTTCGGTATTTAGTCTGTAAGTAAACTCATCTTTGGCAATATCCCAAATCATACCTAAACTTCTATGAAAACAAGATTCATTTTCAAAATCAATTCCTGATATTCCATCAGCTAAATCTGTGGACGGAAAACTGTCTAGTACATCTGAACTATTTGAAACTATCTTGTGGAGTCTGATTTTACCACCTTGTTCTAATCTGTCTTGTGTTTTTGATATAAGATCTACTACTTCATGGGCTTCATCTCGTGAAATAAGGGCATCATCAACATAAAAATTGTCCCTAACAAATTGACAAACTTCATCACATTTGTGGGTAGGATTTTCATTGTTACACACTGCTTTCCGCAATCCGTAAGTCGCTATAGATGGTGAGGGTGCATTTCCAAATACATGCACTTTCATACGATAATCTATGAGTGGTTTGGTAACATCATTATCTTTGAACCAAATAAATCTCAAGTAATCTCTATAGTTGGGGTCTACTTCAAAGTTGAAAAACATCTGTTCAACATCTGCCATTGCTGCAACTTGTCCTTGACGAAACTTCGATAAAACACCTACTAAATTGTTCGTTAGGTCAGGACCTTTCATAAGAATGTCGTTGAGAGACACACCTTCGTATTTGGCGGCTGAGTCAAATACAACTCTGATTTTGGACGGCTTTTTGGCATGATAAACTCCAAAAATGGGAAGATACCATACTTCCTGATCCTTATCTAACTTGGGCGCTTCCTCAGCTTGATTGTGTGTGAAAATCTTTCTCATAAATTCTAAGAAGTGTTCTCGCTTGACGTTATCCTTTTCTAGACTTTTCGCTAAGTTGACTGCTCTGTTTTTAGCGTATACATAATTGTTTGGTAGTTTTGATCGATTTTGTCTCAGCGGAAGTGGTGCACTCAATTTACCAGATGTTGACTTTGAAAATCCTTGTTCCATCAAACTTAGGAACACTCTATCTTCCTGAGATAATCCTGGTTCATTGTCTTTATCGGTCTTTTGAAAAATAGAGCCTGTTACTTTATTTTCACTTTGGTCTCTAATTTTTAAACTATATTCACAAGGTTTCAAATAGGTTTCTCTGCCACTCGGTAGGATTGACGTCTTACAAACTGATACTTGATCTGTAGTGTGAATCTGACCTAAACATGACTGGCCTATGATTGCCCATCCTAGACGCAAACATTGTGCAAACGGTTCATTAGCCTGGCCGATCTTCTGTTCTAGTACATGATGAGCTGGTAACATATCACGGCCTATTAAGAGTAAGACTTCTGCCGTAGTATCGATTTCAGGTATAAGTGGTTCGATATCATGTAGGTGTGCGTAGTGTTTCGCAATACTAGGCGATGCTATTTCTCGTTTCGAGTTCGGAATGTCGTTACATTCAGTCAATGGTGGACAACTGAGTTTGAAAGAATTGTCTAAAGATTCGACTATGTAACCATTGGCTCTTCTTCCGGTTGATTCTGTCTTTCCTGCACAAGATGCTAGTGTGTATGAGATTAATTCTGACTCATCATTGAAAAAATCAAGAAGCTTCGACTTGACTAGTGACTTATTGCTTTGATCGTCTATGATTGCATAGGTTTTTAAGGACTTGCCTGGTTTGCCTTCTCTATATATATTGACTAACAGTGTTTTGTCGCATGATTTTCCTTCGAAATTGTCATCAGACGAACTTTTACAAATCTCAGTACATTTTGTCTCTATATGCAGTTGTTCAGATTCTTGCAGTGATGACTTGCTTTCCCCGCCATGACCCGAGGTAGGTTTCGGTTTATCTATGTGGAAAACAACGCAATGTGAAGTGCTTCCACACTTTGAGCATTTTATATTTAATTCACAGTCCTTAGCTAGGTGGTTGCCATACAAACATTTGAAACAAATACCTTGACTCCTCACAATTTCTCGTTTTTCTATTAATGGTTTCGAAAGAAATAGTCTACAATCACTGATGGTGTGTTTACCTTCCTTATGTAAAGGACAAGGAATAGTCTTTAGACCGCTCTTTGGTGTCTCATTTTTAACTTTGTCAATTTCTGTTTTCATGCATTGGGTTTCTTCTGGTTCTACTCTGGTTTTGTTTGTCTGTACTTTTGGTTTGTTATTGAACTTTATAAAGTTTTTCTTTGGTGCACTACTAGCTTTTCCATCTGATCGTTCAAAATCAAAGCATGGATCATTCAATCTAACGGCCATATCGTGTACAAAATCTGCAAATACTTCAAACGGTGGAAACATGACATCATTCCTAGATTTGTACATACTAGCTTTATCAATCCATTTACTTTTTAAGAAACCTGGTAGTTTTTGCACTATTTCATTCACACCATAGGAAGAGTCAAATGATGATAGTACTGTGCTATAGTGCTCATTGTCTTTCACTGAGGAGATTTCACATAAAAGATCTGAGAGTTGATACATTTTCTTATAATCGTCTTGTATTTTAGGAAATACGGCCAATCTATATTTCAAAGACGCTGCTACTTTTTCCGGTGACCCATATCGCTCATCAAGTCTGTTCCATATTTTTCTCAGTCCTAATTCTTCATTATGAGCATTGGCTATCCGTATACTTATTGCTTGTTCTTTCGACTGTGGGCCTAGCCATCGAATCAATAAGTCTAGATGCTCTGATGTGCAAAGTTCTAGTTCGGATACCACTTTCCTAAACTGAATCTTCCAGTTAAAGTATCGTTCTGGCCTGTCATCATACTCAGTCAGTCTTTGAATTAGAAGATCTTTCTTTAGAAGGAACTTGGTAAAGTCACCTATTGAGTTGTCTTTTTCAATGTAGACTCTCTCTGTTGTACTTGGAGTTTGGTGTACATATCTAGTTTCTTTTTGACTGTCATATGTTTTAGGTTTAAACTGATCAAAAGTGGTTTGACAGATTTCATCTTTTATTTTCTTAGGTACAAATTCCTTCACATTGGGATTCAAAACATAAGCTTCAACTCTCTGTGATGTAGGCATTGCTGGAAGGCTTTCTAGGCTCTCTTTGGTCAGACTCGAATTCTCGTTTCCTCCATTTTGACTTATGTTATCGTTTTTGTCCAGAACTTCCTTGACCGCAGTAAGCTCTGCCTCAGCTTCAGCTACCTCTCTTTTGTGTCGTAAAACATTTAGTTCTGATTCTAAATTTGACCTTTGTTGTTCTAACTGTGCATCACTGATTGCTCTTTCCTCCTTCACTTTGAGTTCTAGCTGATATTGTTCTTGTTTTAAACGTTCCTCTTCCTCTATCATCTTTAATCGAACTTTTGCCGATTCTAATTTTGACTGTTTCTCCATGAGTATGGCCTTACTTGATCTTGAAGAGGTTGAACTTCTACCAGACTTATTAGATTGAGCATAAACTGATTGGTTTTGCACTGGTTTTGTCACTGTTTTATCTTCGTCCTTTTGCTCAGTTGGTTTTGGCTTTAACATATCGTCAATATATCTGATTGTACGTATGATCATAGCTTCAAGCTCCTTGTAAAGAGATGTTAGCATGACAAGTTCCTCAATAGTTTCAACAGTGTTTTGCGATTCTAAGTAAAGTTTGTATTCATTATGCTTTGAATGGTAAGAGTTCATTTCTGCTAAAAGGAGTTGTCTAGCTTCAACTAAAAATTCTCTATTTTCCCTGTTTGCGTTTACTTTTTCTGCTATTTGAATGGCATTGTCTCTAATTCTTGAAAGGATTTCGAATACCCTGTCTCTACGTTCGAAATGGTTTTGTCTAGCCTTGTCTGTGAATGTTCTTAATCTTCTACTGGTTTGACTGGATTCTTCTTCCTCATCCATAGTGTCTGGTTTGTTGCAGGTTTTCTACTGTAATGGCTCTAATAAACTACCCAGACCAAATTGTAGCACCGCTACAAGAAAACAGTGGAACTAATTTTCAGCTAAAATCATGCTAAAATTGCACTGTGAATTTGATAGCGTAAATTAGCAGCTAGACAAAGTCCACTAATTTACCACTATATTTTAGCGGAATAATTAGTTCCACTAAACTTCCGCTAAATCTGCCACTGATACCTACTGTTACTGACAGTGTAAAATTAGCATCCAATTCTAAATACCACTAAAATACACTAATAAATTTAGCGGTTTCTAGTGGTTCGCCTGTATTTCCACTAATTTTCCACTACATAAAGATAAAATAATTTATGAAAAATCAGTGGACAATGAGCGGTACTAAATTCCTACTAGGAAAACTCTGTTAAAAAGTTTAAACAAATATGAACTGCTAAAATACGCTACAAAAACTCAATACATTTATAGGCCTAGCTAAAGTACGCTAAATAAACTTATAAGGTAGATTTAATAAATCTAAGTAAAAAATCAGTGGAAAATGAGCGGTACTAAATTCCTACAAGGAAAACTCTGTTAGAAAGTTTTAACAAATATGAACTTCTAAAATACGATACACAAACTGAATTAACTAGATATATTTAAAGGCCTTACTAAAGTGTCCTTAATAAAGTTACAAAAATATTAACTGCATGGATTGCCTCCATGACGGCATTGAAATGAAGGATGTACCCTATTGCAGTAAAAACAATTGTGTTTGTATTTGCAAGGTAAAAAGCATGACTTCCCCACATGAAATCTCATACAATACCCTATTGGTACCATTAACCCTGAATCAGTTTGGAGTGAGTCCAAAGAAGAGGGTGTGTAACGTACTGATAAAGACTGAGTAGCATTCTCATTAGCCTGATTCATTCTATACAAGGATCTAAAGTACATCTCTTGATGTGTGACCCCCCAGCCTAATTTTGTTTGCATCTTAAGCAAACGAAATTGGCGATCATATGCCAACCAATTTCCCTTGTTTTTAGCTAGATCTCTGATTAACTCCATATATTTTAAAAGACCTGCGGCTGAATGGGGGGATTTTTCAATGTAAATAGTTGAATAAATTGAAAATGCTGAAAGCCAGTCATCCAGGCTCTTTACAATTTGAGGACTTTCCTGGATACCTAAAGTAGGGTTTTGTAGGTTTTCAATAAAAATAGCCTTCTTTTTTCTTTTATCCGGATTTTCCGGAAGAAGGTTGGCCATTTCGATAAAGTCATCATTCCAAATCTTAGCTTTAACCTGGTCGGATATAGCTGTGCCTAAGGGTATTGTATGTAGAAATTGATATTTTTCAAAACATTGGTATTCTAGTTCATTGGATGCATAAGTATTTTCATTACAATTATTCTCATTAGATGTACATGCAAAAACATTTTGAACATTACTGTTTACATTGTTAAGGTTTGAACAGGCCATATCATTGTCACCTTCTACTTGTAACGGCGGCTGTGCTGCTTCTTGTGTTGTGTCCAGATGTTGTCTCCCTTTTAGCTCCTGAATGTTATTTGTTAACTCTAGCATCTGTCCTTTCATGTCCTTAATGGTCTTTGATAAATCTAACACAGCTGTGGCAAGGTTTGTATTGTCATTGTTCGTTAAAAGTTCTGTTTCTTCTGGTACAGTCCGATGTGTTGTGGCCCTTTTCTCTGCCATTCTAGCTGACTTTCTGGCAGCTGTTGTGGTCGTCGGTGGCATTTCTGAAAAATAGTGAAATAATGACAGACACTTTGTTTTCCCAAGTGTCCTCACAGTCCCTACTCAAAATAGCCCCACTAAGTATACATATTTAACATGATTGTATACCTGTGCAACTTTTTCACCATGTAAATGTCTCTCCTATTTACTGTTTTAGTGAGAAGAAAAGTGCACAACGTATGTATAAAAATGTTTTAACCCAGATACCTGTACAGTATAAGCCGTAACATCAATATAATAAACATGCACCACGTATGCGTAAACTTAAGTAAATATGTCTATCCCAAAGATCGGGTGTTCATGTACATGTATATATATACATGTACATGTAATGTGTACAATCTTCATGTAAACTTTTGCGATCAATAAATGTGATGCACCACGTATGCATCTAAAATCAAAACCATGTCAATGTAGTAAATTGGTAAAATAACAAACGATAATTGCACAACGTATGCATGCATAAGTGAATATGTCCAACCCAAACCTCTGTACATTTTATTATGTGTACATTTACAACCTAGATGAACATGTACATGTATATATATGTCTTAATATTTTGCAATGTAAACAATGTGATGCACCACGTATGCATCTTTAATAATATAAATTGTAGAAAAAGAGCACCACGTATGCATAAAACCTTTAAAAATTTGATATATAATACATTGGAGCAATGATTACCACGATTGAGACGACTAGGAATTTCAAAAGAAATGTACACTATGTAATCTATTGTTAGTATAAACAGACTATACATGTAATGGTACATTTTTTTTTTTTTTTTTTTTTTTTTTTTTTTTTTTTTTTTTTTTTTTTTTTTTTTTTTTTAAAGAAAGCACCACGTATGCTGTTAAATAACTCATACCTAAGTTCTTGAATAATCTTTCTACATGTACTATAACTTAATCTACATGCGATTACACATGTACAGCATGCCGTCAATTGAATCGATTTACAATGTACTAAATAATATACATGTAAGTGCTTTGTCCATCATCTATAATAAAAACATTTAAAATCTAATATTTTGTGACATGTTACAATGTACATAAAAAGCATTTCACATTCAACAAGATATTTTACCATTGGACAACTTTTTCGGCGTGCATGATAGCTCCCCTAATACTGCTCAAAAATCTTTTGAGTCCTTCCTCATTTAAATGGACTCCGTCACTCCTCAATATTTGGACATTTGAAAAATGTAAACCTCTATGTCTCCAAAATGTTAAATAGGGGTAGTTTTGGGACATTCCCAATAATGAAGCATTTAACTGATCCACTCTAGCATTGTATTGTTCTAGTGTTAAACCTCCACTTCTTCTAACTTTTTGTCTATAGAAAAGAAGACCCACTGTAACATGCTTAACACCAATCGACATCAATGTTTGATACAACTGTTGTATAGACCATGCAACTGCTTCTACATCTTTTTCTACATTACTAATATCATTACTACCAATTTGTAAAAACACGTGGTCTGGTTTATTTGTAAACAAATCACACAAAGTTCTATATAGAGTCGATACATGTCCCCCAGAAAATCCAGTAAATGATACACTATACTTTTCTTCAAATAATTCTAAATTGACATCTGGTCTCAATAAATATAGACGTAAACGTTCGACATGTGAACTACCGATAATAACAGATTTGAAAGCCATTGTGTGTTCATGTAAACATGCGTGCATGTGTTTAATTAGGTCAAGATAATTTAAACAATATTACCTCTAATCGACCTGGTTGCCTAGTAACCCGATAAAAAGGGGATCTGGATAGGTTCAGCTTCATCCGCTGTCTTCAACCCAGGGAATCTAGAGACGATGCTCCTGTTATCTAATTAATAAAGATAGCGTCCCCCAACAATACGTCTTATTGTCCAATCTGTAATCTGATCTTCAGAGATTCAATAATGTAAAATCCATTCCAAAACATGTATTTAAATTAGCCAATGTAAATGTTCAGATGAAAATTAATATAAACGAAAATATCTAGCCAATACACAAGTTCTCGCTCTCTAGATGTTAAAAACAAACAAGTCTGCTGACCCTTTTATCTGTAACGTTACAGGTCAGTGGTAAAGTTCTGCATTCAACAAACAAATTTTTCACACGTGTATTTAAGTCATTAGGAATTATCCATAAAACATCCAACAAGAATGTCCATCCAATAATTAAAGAAAAATCAAATAAGCAAAATAATCAAAAAATATTGAGAGCGAAATTAATTCTGTGCAACACCCAGCTTCTCTTGGTTTATGAATATTCATTATCTTGGTCATGTGACCATTTACATGTAAAGAGGTTCCACAAAGGGGATGTTTTGTTCGCATAAAACGTTTTATCTGATAAAACTCAATTTATGAACCTGTAAGTTACTGAAAGTGTGCTAAAGTTACAAATTATAGAATATACGAAAAAAAAGCAAGATAAAATATGAATAAATGCTAAAATCATATATATTCGCTACTCGAGATTGACTTTGTTGCATGGTTTTAGAACAAAATCATCATTCTTTTAAATAAATAATTTGTTATAAAACAAGTATTTAATTGTTTTTCCTGTTCTCCAATACTAATTCCGTGCATCATTTATCAATTTGATAAATACATGTACATGTTAATTATAGCTACATTAAATTATCAGATAAGTTTATCAGATAAACAGCATGAAGTCCATCTGGATGTGGTCAAGGAATCTGTAATACTTGTAATCTAATTGAATTAATTATTGTCTAGCCAATCAAATGTTTCAACGGTTTTTGAAAATTATAACATATGCCTTTGTCCCGAGGTCTTTGTGAAGGCAGGCAACGTAATTTTACAGATTTTCTTTGTTTTTTAAATGAATACTAGTAGTGGATACTCGAAAATCGAATGCAGCATATTCAACATGTTGAAAGAATGAAATGTC
This sequence comes from Arcuatula senhousia, assembly GCA_963971305.1. Lineage (NCBI taxonomy): Eukaryota > Metazoa > Mollusca > Bivalvia > Mytilida > Mytilidae > Arcuatula > Arcuatula senhousia. The sequence goes on from CAXARO010001207.1 coordinate 20,126, forward strand.
TCGAAATATCTTATTAGTCACTTTAGCAAAAATGTGTGTTAAAGTGTAGATATCATTCAACGGATACTTGAAAATTGAATGCAGCATATTCAATATGTGTAAAGTATGAAATGTGTCGAAAAATTTTATTTGTCACTTTAGCAAAAATGTGTTTTAAAGTGTAGATTCAATGGGACAAAAATTGGAATTAAATAGTATTGTTGTTGTATGGAATATTAAAAAAAAAACATTCAACTTTACATGGAAAATATACTTAGCTATACTTTGTGAAATTTGAATAAAACAGCGTGTATCAGCAATATTTTCAATATTGAAAGTTTGCACTGGATCTGTAATTTTTGCATAGTTTGCCTGGACTTGCAACGGTTTAGATGTACAGTTCAATAAAAGATATTAATTCCACTGAATATTTTTTTGGAGTACCACTAAAAGCCTGCTAAAATACCACTGATTTTTGCTAGAAGTACCACTAAAAACCTGCTAAAATACTACTGGTTTTTGCTAGGAGTACCACTACAAGCCTGCTAAATTTCCACTGATTTTTGCTAGGAGTACCACTAAAAGTCTGCTAAAATACCACTAATTTTTGTTAAATAACCACTACACAACTGCTAGAAATACCACTAGATCTTACTAAATTGACCACTGTTTAATGCAAATATACCACTAGAACCATGCTACATGTTTCTCAATATCACCAAATACAGCATTTAATCTATCCGCTACATTCTGCTACTTTTTCCACTAATTAGTGCTAGTAACTAATTTGCATAATACGCTAGATTCATACTAATACAACCCACTACATTCTGCTGTCAAACTTATTTAAATAATTGAAACGCTAAAAACATGCTAGAAATTCCACTAATTATATACTGTCAGTAAATTTTAGCTTCGATTGGCTAAGAAATATGCAAATGAGACACACGACAGTAGTATTCTAGCAAGAGTCTTACTATACATGTAGTGGAAATTTAGTGGTACTGATTATTGCTAATATTCCTGCTGAATTCATGCTAGACTACCACTACAAGGCTTAAATATTTTCCACTAAAAATATGCTAAAACCCAACTACGATACTACTACAAAAGGGTCTGGGTATGCTCTAAATTTTGATATCTTTATTGGTCACTACAAACTTCACAGGTGAAGGTAGAAAACTGAAATTACAAATATAAATTTGCCTAAGTATAAGTGCACATAAGTCAAACTATATATAATGAAATATACCTATAAAAATGCACAAACATTACTTTTGTAAGGTTTATAAATAACTAAATTTGTATCTGGTAAGTCGTTGTTATATCCTCAGACCTAATGCAACTTTAATACAGCTACAACAGTAATCTTAATGAAAATGGAACAAGTGCACATGTACTAAGTCAAAACCTAGCCTAAATGGAATGAAAGTACCAACCCAGACCAAATTGTAGCACCGCTACAAGAAAACAGTGGAACTAATTTTCAGCTAAAATCATGCTAAAATTGCACTGTGAATTTGATAGCGTAAATTAGCAGCTAGACAAAGTCCACTAATTTACCACTATATTTTAGCGGAATAATTAGTTCCACTAAACTTCCGCTAAATCTGCCACTGATACCTACTGTTACTGACAGTGTAAAATTAGCATCCAATTCTAAATACCACTAAAATACACTAATAAATTTAGCGGTTTCTAGTGGTTCGCCTGTATTTCCACTAATTTTCCACTACATAAAGATAAAATAATTTATGAAAAATCAGTGGACAATGAGCGGTACTAAATTCCTACTAGGAAAACTCTGTTAAAAAGTTTAAACAAATATGAACTGCTAAAATACGCTACAAAAACTCAATACATTTATAGGCCTAGCTAAAGTACGCTAAATAAACTTATAAGGTAGATTTAATAAATCTAAGTAAAAAATCAGTGGAAAATGAGCGGTACTAAATTCCTACAAGGAAAACTCTGTTAGAAAGTTTTAACAAATATGAACTTCTAAAATACGATACACAAACTGAATTAACTAGATATATTTAAAGGCCTTACTAAAGTGTCCTTAATAAAGTTACAAAAATATTAACTGCATGGATTGCCTCCATGACGGCATTGAAATGAAGGATGTACCCTATTGCAGTAAAAACAATTGTGTTTGTATTTGCAAGGTAAAAAGCATGACTTCCCCACATGAAATCTCATACAATACCCTATTGGTACCATTAACCCTGAATCAGTTTGGAGTGAGTCCAAAGAAGAGGGTGTGTAACGTACTGATAAAGACTGAGTAGCATTCTCATTAGCCTGATTCATTCTATACAAGGATCTAAAGTACATCTCTTGATGTGTGACCCCCCAGCCTAATTTTGTTTGCATCTTAAGCAAACGAAATTGGCGATCATATGCCAACCAATTTCCCTTGTTTTTAGCTAGATCTCTGATTAACTCCATATATTTTAAAAGACCTGCGGCTGAATGGGGGGATTTTTCAATGTAAATAGTTGAATAAATTGAAAATGCTGAAAGCCAGTCATCCAGGCTCTTTACAATTTGAGGACTTTCCTGGATACCTAAAGTAGGGTTTTGTAGGTTTTCAATAAAAATAGCCTTCTTTTTTCTTTTATCCGGATTTTCCGGAAGAAGGTTGGCCATTTCGATAAAGTCATCATTCCAAATCTTAGCTTTAACCTGGTCGGATATAGCTGTGCCTAAGGGTATTGTATGTAGAAATTGATATTTTTCAAAACATTGGTATTCTAGTTCATTGGATGCATAAGTATTTTCATTACAATTATTCTCATTAGATGTACATGCAAAAACATTTTGAACATTACTGTTTACATTGTTAAGGTTTGAACAGGCCATATCATTGTCACCTTCTACTTGTAACGGCGGCTGTGCTGCTTCTTGTGTTGTGTCCAGATGTTGTCTCCCTTTTAGCTCCTGAATGTTATTTGTTAACTCTAGCATCTGTCCTTTCATGTCCTTAATGGTCTTTGATAAATCTAACACAGCTGTGGCAAGGTTTGTATTGTCATTGTTCGTTAAAAGTTCTGTTTCTTCTGGTACAGTCCGATGTGTTGTGGCCCTTTTCTCTGCCATTCTAGCTGACTTTCTGGCAGCTGTTGTGGTCGTCGGTGGCATTTCTGAAAAATAGTGAAATAATGACAGACACTTTGTTTTCCCAAGTGTCCTCACAGTCCCTACTCAAAATAGCCCCACTAAGTATACATATTTAACATGATTGTATACCTGTGCAACTTTTTCACCATGTAAATGTCTCTCCTATTTACTGTTTTAGTGAGAAGAAAAGTGCACAACGTATGTATAAAAATGTTTTAACCCAGATACCTGTACAGTATAAGCCGTAACATCAATATAATAAACATGCACCACGTATGCGTAAACTTAAGTAAATATGTCTATCCCAAAGATCGGGTGTTCATGTACATGTATATATATACATGTACATGTAATGTGTACAATCTTCATGTAAACTTTTGCGATCAATAAATGTGATGCACCACGTATGCATCTAAAATCAAAACCATGTCAATGTAGTAAATTGGTAAAATAACAAACGATAATTGCACAACGTATGCATGCATAAGTGAATATGTCCAACCCAAACCTCTGTACATTTTATTATGTGTACATTTACAACCTAGATGAACATGTACATGTATATATATGTCTTAATATTTTGCAATGTAAACAATGTGATGCACCACGTATGCATCTTTAATAATATAAATTGTAGAAAAAGAGCACCACGTATGCATAAAACCTTTAAAAATTTGATATATAATACATTGGAGCAATGATTACCACGATTGAGACGACTAGGAATTTCAAAAGAAATGTACACTATGTAATCTATTGTTAGTATAAACAGACTATACATGTAATGGTACATTTTTTTTTTTTTTTTTTTTTTTTTTTTTTTTTTTTTTTTTTTAAAGAAAGCACCACGTATGCTGTTAAATAACTCATACCTAAGTTCTTGAATAATCTTTCTACATGTACTATAACTTAATCTACATGCGATTACACATGTACAGCATGCCGTCAATTGAATCGATTTACAATGTACTAAATAATATACATGTAAGTGCTTTGTCCATCATCTATAATAAAAACATTTAAAATCTAATATTTTGTGACATGTTACAATGTACATAAAAAGCATTTCACATTCAACAAGATATTTTACCATTGGACAACTTTTTCGGCGTGCATGATAGCTCCCCTAATACTGCTCAAAAATCTTTTGAGTCCTTCCTCATTTAAATGGACTCCGTCACTCCTCAATATTTGGACATTTGAAAAATGTAAACCTCTATGTCTCCAAAATGTTAAATAGGGGTAGTTTTGGGACATTCCCAATAATGAAGCATTTAACTGATCCACTCTAGCATTGTATTGTTCTAGTGTTAAACCTCCACTTCTTCTAACTTTTTGTCTATAGAAAAGAAGACCCACTGTAACATGCTTAACACCAATCGACATCAATGTTTGATACAACTGTTGTATAGACCATGCAACTGCTTCTACATCTTTTTCTACATTACTAATATCATTACTACCAATTTGTAAAAACACGTGGTCTGGTTTATTTGTAAACAAATCACACAAAGTTCTATATAGAGTCGATACATGTCCCCCAGAAAATCCAGTAAATGATACACTATACTTTTCTTCAAATAATTCTAAATTGACATCTGGTCTCAATAAATATAGACGTAAACGTTCGACATGTGAACTACCGATAATAACAGATTTGAAAGCCATTGTGTGTTCATGTAAACATGCGTGCATGTGTTTAATTAGGTCAAGATAATTTAAACAATATTACCTCTAATCGACCTGGTTGCCTAGTAACCCGATAAAAAGGGGATCTGGATAGGTTCAGCTTCATCCGCTGTCTTCAACCCAGGGAATCTAGAGACGATGCTCCTGTTATCTAATTAATAAAGATAGCGTCCCCCAACAATACGTCTTATTGTCCAATCTGTAATCTGATCTTCAGAGATTCAATAATGTAAAATCCATTCCAAAACATGTATTTAAATTAGCCAATGTAAATGTTCAGATGAAAATTAATATAAACGAAAATATCTAGCCAATACACAAGTTCTCGCTCTCTAGATGTTAAAAACAAACAAGTCTGCTGACCCTTTTATCTGTAACGTTACAGGTCAGTGGTAAAGTTCTGCATTCAACAAACAAATTTTTCACACGTGTATTTAAGTCATTAGGAATTATCCATAAAACATCCAACAAGAATGTCCATCCAATAATTAAAGAAAAATCAAATAAGCAAAATAATCAAAAAATATTGAGAGCGAAATTAATTCTGTGCAACACCCAGCTTCTCTTGGTTTATGAATATTCATTATCTTGGTCATGTGACCATTTACATGTAAAGAGGTTCCACAAAGGGGATGTTTTGTTCGCATAAAACGTTTTATCTGATAAAACTCAATTTATGAACCTGTAAGTTACTGAAAGTGTGCTAAAGTTACAAATTATAGAATATACGAAAAAAAAGCAAGATAAAATATGAATAAATGCTAAAATCATATATATTCGCTACTCGAGATTGACTTTGTTGCATGGTTTTAGAACAAAATCATCATTCTTTTAAATAAATAATTTGTTATAAAACAAGTATTTAATTGTTTTTCCTGTTCTCCAATACTAATTCCGTGCATCATTTATCAATTTGATAAATACATGTACATGTTAATTATAGCTACATTAAATTATCAGATAAGTTTATCAGATAAACAGCATGAAGTCCATCTGGATGTGGTCAAGGAATCTGTAATACTTGTAATCTAATTGAATTAATTATTGTCTAGCCAATCAAATGTTTCAACGGTTTTTGAAAATTATAACATATGCCTTTGTCCCGAGGTCTTTGTGAAGGCAGGCAACGTAATTTTACAGATTTTCTTTGTTTTTTAAATGAATACTAGTAGTGGATACTCGAAAATCGAATGCAGCATATTCAACATGTTGAAAGAATGAAATGTCTCGAAATATCTTATTAGTCACTTTAGCAAAAATGTGTGTTAAAGTGTAGATATCATTCAACGGATACTTGAAAATTGAATGCAGCATATTCAATATGTGTAAAGTATGAAATGTGTCGAAAAATTTTATTTGTCACTTTAGCAAAAATGTGTTTTAAAGTGTAGATTCAATGGGACAAAAATTGGAATTAAATAGTATTGTTGTTGTATGGAATATTAAAAAAAAAACATTCAACTTTACATGGAAAATATACTTAGCTATACTTTGTGAAATTTGAATAAAACAGCGTGTATCAGCAATATTTTCAATATTGAAAGTTTGCACTGGATCTGTAATTTTTGCATAGTTTGCCTGGACTTGCAACGGTTTAGATGTACAGTTCAATAAAAGATATTAATTCCACTGAATATTTTTTTGGAGTACCACTAAAAGCCTGCTAAAATACCACTGATTTTTGCTAGAAGTACCACTAAAAACCTGCTAAAATACTACTGGTTTTTGCTAGGAGTACCACTACAAGCCTGCTAAATTTCCACTGATTTTTGCTAGGAGTACCACTAAAAGTCTGCTAAAATACCACTAATTTTTGTTAAATAACCACTACACAACTGCTAGAAATACCACTAGATCTTACTAAATTGACCACTGTTTAATGCAAATATACCACTAGAACCATGCTACATGTTTCTCAATATCACCAAATACAGCATTTAATCTATCCGCTACATTCTGCTACTTTTTCCACTAATTAGTGCTAGTAACTAATTTGCATAATACGCTAGATTCATACTAATACAACCCACTACATTCTGCTGTCAAACTTATTTAAATAATTGAAACGCTAAAAACATGCTAGAAATTCCACTAATTATATACTGTCAGTAAATTTTAGCTTCGATTGGCTAAGAAATATGCAAATGAGACACACGACAGTAGTATTCTAGCAAGAGTCTTACTATACATGTAGTGGAAATTTAGTGGTACTGATTATTGCTAATATTCCTGCTGAATTCATGCTAGACTACCACTACAAGGCTTAAATATTTTCCACTAAAAATATGCTAAAACCCAACTACGATACTACTACAAAAGGGTCTGGGTATGCTCTAAATTTTGATATCTTTATTGGTCACTACAAACTTCACAGGTGAAGGTAGAAAACTGAAATTACAAATATAAATTTGCCTAAGTATAAGTGCACATAAGTCAAACTATATATAATGAAATATACCTATAAAAATGCACAAACATTACTTTTGTAAGGTTTATAAATAACTAAATTTGTATCTGGTAAGTCGTTGTTATATCCTCAGACCTAATGCAACTTTAATACAGCTACAACAGTAATCTTAATGAAAATGGAACAAGTGCACATGTACTAAGTCAAAACCTAGCCTAAATGGAATGAAAGTACCAACCCAGACCAAATTGTAGCACCGCTACAAGAAAACAGTGGAACTAATTTTCAGCTAAAATCATGCTAAAATTGCACTGTGAATTTGATAGCGTAAATTAGCAGCTAGACAAAGTCCACTAATTTACCACTATATTTTAGCGGAATAATTAGTTCCACTAAACTTCCGCTAAATCTGCCACTGATACCTACTGTTACTGACAGTGTAAAATTAGCATCCAATTCTAAATACCACTAAAATACACTAATAAATTTAGCGGTTTCTAGTGGTTCGCCTGTATTTCCACTAATTTTCCACTACATAAAGATAAAATAATTTATGAAAAATCAGTGGACAATGAGCGGTACTAAATTCCTACTAGGAAAACTCTGTTAAAAAGTTTAAACAAATATGAACTGCTAAAATACGCTACAAAAACTCAATACATTTATAGGCCTAGCTAAAGTACGCTAAATAAACTTATAAGGTAGATTTAATAAATCTAAGTAAAAAATCAGTGGAAAATGAGCGGTACTAAATTCCTACAAGGAAAACTCTGTTAGAAAGTTTTAACAAATATGAACTTCTAAAATACGATACACAAACTGAATTAACTAGATATATTTAAAGGCCTTACTAAAGTGTCCTTAATAAAGTTACAAAAATATTAACTGCATGGATTGCCTCCATGACGGCATTGAAATGAAGGATGTACCCTATTGCAGTAAAAACAATTGTGTTTGTATTTGCAAGGTAAAAAGCATGACTTCCCCACATGAAATCTCATACAATACCCTATTGGTACCATTAACCCTGAATCAGTTTGGAGTGAGTCCAAAGAAGAGGGTGTGTAACGTACTGATAAAGACTGAGTAGCATTCTCATTAGCCTGATTCATTCTATACAAGGATCTAAAGTACATCTCTTGATGTGTGACCCCCCAGCCTAATTTTGTTTGCATCTTAAGCAAACGAAATTGGCGATCATATGCCAACCAATTTCCCTTGTTTTTAGCTAGATCTCTGATTAACTCCATATATTTTAAAAGACCTGCGGCTGAATGGGGGGATTTTTCAATGTAAATAGTTGAATAAATTGAAAATGCTGAAAGCCAGTCATCCAGGCTCTTTACAATTTGAGGACTTTCCTGGATACCTAAAGTAGGGTTTTGTAGGTTTTCAATAAAAATAGCCTTCTTTTTTCTTTTATCCGGATTTTCCGGAAGAAGGTTGGCCATTTCGATAAAGTCATCATTCCAAATCTTAGCTTTAACCTGGTCGGATATAGCTGTGCCTAAGGGTATTGTATGTAGAAATTGATATTTTTCAAAACATTGGTATTCTAGTTCATTGGATGCATAAGTATTTTCATTACAATTATTCTCATTAGATGTACATGCAAAAACATTTTGAACATTACTGTTTACATTGTTAAGGTTTGAACAGGCCATATCATTGTCACCTTCTACTTGTAACGGCGGCTGTGCTGCTTCTTGTGTTGTGTCCAGATGTTGTCTCCCTTTTAGCTCCTGAATGTTATTTGTTAACTCTAGCATCTGTCCTTTCATGTCCTTAATGGTCTTTGATAAATCTAACACAGCTGTGGCAAGGTTTGTATTGTCATTGTTCGTTAAAAGTTCTGTTTCTTCTGGTACAGTCCGATGTGTTGTGGCCCTTTTCTCTGCCATTCTAGCTGACTTTCTGGCAGCTGTTGTGGTCGTCGGTGGCATTTCTGAAAAATAGTGAAATAATGACAGACACTTTGTTTTCCCAAGTGTCCTCACAGTCCCTACTCAAAATAGCCCCACTAAGTATACATATTTAACATGATTGTATACCTGTGCAACTTTTTCACCATGTAAATGTCTCTCCTATTTACTGTTTTAGTGAGAAGAAAAGTGCACAACGTATGTATAAAAATGTTTTAACCCAGATACCTGTACAGTATAAGCCGTAACATCAATATAATAAACATGCACCACGTATGCGTAAACTTAAGTAAATATGTCTATCCCAAAGATCGGGTGTTCATGTACATGTATATATATACATGTACATGTAATGTGTACAATCTTCATGTAAACTTTTGCGATCAATAAATGTGATGCACCACGTATGCATCTAAAATCAAAACCATGTCAATGTAGTAAATTGGTAAAATAACAAACGATAATTGCACAACGTATGCATGCATAAGTGAATATGTCCAACCCAAACCTCTGTACATTTTATTATGTGTACATTTACAACCTAGATGAACATGTACATGTATATATATGTCTTAATATTTTGCAATGTAAACAATGTGATGCACCACGTATGCATCTTTAATAATATAAATTGTAGAAAAAGAGCACCACGTATGCATAAAACCTTTAAAAATTTGATATATAATACATTGGAGCAATGATTACCACGATTGAGACGACTAGGAATTTCAAAAGAAATGTACACTATGTAATCTATTGTTAGTATAAACAGACTATACATGTAATGGTACATTTTTTTTTTTTTTTTTTTTTTTTTTTTTTTTTTTTTTTTTTTTTTTTTTTTTTTTTTTTTAAAGAAAGCACCACGTATGCTGTTAAATAACTCATACCTAAGTTCTTGAATAATCTTTCTACATGTACTATAACTTAATCTACATGCGATTACACATGTACAGCATGCCGTCAATTGAATCGATTTACAATGTACTAAATAATATACATGTAAGTGCTTTGTCCATCATCTATAATAAAAACATTTAAAATCTAATATTTTGTGACATGTTACAATGTACATAAAAAGCATTTCACATTCAACAAGATATTTTACCATTGGACAACTTTTTCGGCGTGCATGATAGCTCCCCTAATACTGCTCAAAAATCTTTTGAGTCCTTCCTCATTTAAATGGACTCCGTCACTCCTCAATATTTGGACATTTGAAAAATGTAAACCTCTATGTCTCCAAAATGTTAAATAGGGGTAGTTTTGGGACATTCCCAATAATGAAGCATTTAACTGATCCACTCTAGCATTGTATTGTTCTAGTGTTAAACCTCCACTTCTTCTAACTTTTTGTCTATAGAAAAGAAGACCCACTGTAACATGCTTAACACCAATCGACATCAATGTTTGATACAACTGTTGTATAGACCATGCAACTGCTTCTACATCTTTTTCTACATTACTAATATCATTACTACCAATTTGTAAAAACACGTGGTCTGGTTTATTTGTAAACAAATCACACAAAGTTCTATATAGAGTCGATACATGTCCCCCAGAAAATCCAGTAAATGATACACTATACTTTTCTTCAAATAATTCTAAATTGACATCTGGTCTCAATAAATATAGACGTAAACGTTCGACATGTGAACTACCGATAATAACAGATTTGAAAGCCATTGTGTGTTCATGTAAACATGCGTGCATGTGTTTAATTAGGTCAAGATAATTTAAACAATATTACCTCTAATCGACCTGGTTGCCTAGTAACCCGATAAAAAGGGGATCTGGATAGGTTCAGCTTCATCCGCTGTCTTCAACCCAGGGAATCTAGAGACGATGCTCCTGTTATCTAATTAATAAAGATAGCGTCCCCCAACAATACGTCTTATTGTCCAATCTGTAATCTGATCTTCAGAGATTCAATAATGTAAAATCCATTCCAAAACATGTATTTAAATTAGCCAATGTAAATGTTCAGATGAAAATTAATATAAACGAAAATATCTAGCCAATACACAAGTTCTCGCTCTCTAGATGTTAAAAACAAACAAGTCTGCTGACCCTTTTATCTGTAACGTTACAGGTCAGTGGTAAAGTTCTGCATTCAACAAACAAATTTTTCACACGTGTATTTAAGTCATTAGGAATTATCCATAAAACATCCAACAAGAATGTCCATCCAATAATTAAAGAAAAATCAAATAAGCAAAATAATCAAAAAATATTGAGAGCGAAATTAATTCTGTGCAACACCCAGCTTCTCTTGGTTTATGAATATTCATTATCTTGGTCATGTGACCATTTACATGTAAAGAGGTTCCACAAAGGGGATGTTTTGTTCGCATAAAACGTTTTATCTGATAAAACTCAATTTATGAACCTGTAAGTTACTGAAAGTGTGCTAAAGTTACAAATTATAGAATATACGAAAAAAAAGCAAGATAAAATATGAATAAATGCTAAAATCATATATATTCGCTACTCGAGATTGACTTTGTTGCATGGTTTTAGAACAAAATCATCATTCTTTTAAATAAATAATTTGTTATAAAACAAGTATTTAATTGTTTTTCCTGTTCTCCAATACTAATTCCGTGCATCATTTATCAATTTGATAAATACATGTACATGTTAATTATAGCTACATTAAATTATCAGATAAGTTTATCAGATAAACAGCATGAAGTCCATCTGGATGTGGTCAAGGAATCTGTAATACTTGTAATCTAATTGAATTAATTATTGTCTAGCCAATCAAATGTTTCAACGGTTTTTGAAAATTATAACATATGCCTTTGTCCCGAGGTCTTTGTGAAGGCAGGCAACGTAATTTTACAGATTTTCTTTGTTTTTTAAATGAATACTAGTAGTGGATACTCGAAAATCGAATGCAGCATATTCAACATGTTGAAAGAATGAAATGTCTCGAAATATCTTATTAGTCACTTTAGCAAAAATGTGTGTTAAAGTGTAGATATCATTCAACGGATACTTGAAAATTGAATGCAGCATATTCAATGTGTGTAAAGTATGAAATGTGTCGAAAAATTTTATTTGTCACTTTAGCAAAAATGTGTTTTAAAGTGTAGATTCAATGGGACAAAAATTGGAATTAAATAGTATTGTTGTTGTATGGAATATTAAAAAAAAAACATTCAACTTTACATGGAAAATATACTTAGCTATACTTTGTGAAATTTGAATAAAACAGCGTGTATCAGCAATATTTTCAATATTGAAAGTTTGCACTGGATCTGTAATTTTTGCATAGTTTGCCTGGACTTGCAACGGTTTAGATGTACAGTTCAATAAAAGATATTAATTCCACTGAATATTTTTTTGGAGTACCACTAAAAGCCTGCTAAAATACCACTGATTTTTGCTAGAAGTACCACTAAAAACCTGCTAAAATACTACTGGTTTTTGCTAGGAGTACCACTACAAGCCTGCTAAATTTCCACTGATTTTTGCTAGGAGTACCACTAAAAGTCTGCTAAAATACCACTAATTTTTGTTAAATAACCACTACACAACTGCTAGAAATACCACTAGATCTTACTAAATTGACCACTGTTTAATGCAAATATACCACTAGAACCATGCTACATGTTTCTCAATATCACCAAATACAGCATTTAATCTATCCGCTACATTCTGCTACTTTTTCCACTAATTAGTGCTAGTAACTAATTTGCATAATACGCTAGATTCATACTAATACAACCCACTACATTCTGCTGTCAAACTTATTTAAATAATTGAAACGCTAAAAACATGCTAGAAATTCCACTAATTATATACTGTCAGTAAATTTTAGCTTCGATTGGCTAAGAAATATGCAAATGAGACACACGACAGTAGTATTCTAGCAAGAGTCTTACTATACATGTAGTGGAAATTTAGTGGTACTGATTATTGCTAATATTCCTGCTGAATTCATGCTAGACTACCACTACAAGGCTTAAATATTTTCCACTAAAAATATGCTAAAACCCAACTACGATACTACTACAAAAGGGTCTGGGAAGTCAAAACCTAGCCTAAAATGTACTAAGTAACTGGACTTAGCCTAAAATTTACTAAGATAAATTGAACTTAGCCTAAGTGCAATAAGCTGACTTAATTACACAGAAAAATATTCTAAATACACATTGAAGTGCCTATGCATATTAAATAAAACAATTACAAAACATTATGCAAAGAAATAATCATAGGAAAAATTATACAAAACAATGGGAGCAAAAATTCAGGTGAGCAAAAATATAACCTTGCTAAATTTCAGGTCAAAAGTCTAAACTAAAAGATAATATTTTAACAATTTACTCAAAAATGGATAGTTTGTAAAATACTTATAAATTCTTAACTTCTTTAATTAGAAAGTATCAAAAATGAAACAAAAATAGAAAGGTCTTATGCCTGAACTAACAAAAATAAGACTGGTGTTATCATTTACTTTGGCTTTGCATGTGGTTTGCTCACCGGTAAAAATTACTGACAAAAACAATGCGAAATATCTAAAAAATTACACATTTCATATTAATAATCAAGAAATACTAAAGGGGTACCTATTTATGCTTTATCTCAGCATATTCTAAGTAGTTTAAATGTCAAATAACAAAGAATTAGCACAGGTCATAATCTAGTACGATGTGTACAAAGTTTCATGCGTTAAAAATAAACATTTCTTTTCAGTACAACGCTTTCAAAACATTACAGATATAATGTATAACTACCAAAAACAGGTGAGGAATATAATCTTACCCTGTGGGGACCATGGATACTTTGGAAAAGGTTCTAAATATAATGGCGTTCATAAACATGACTTCTCAAAAACAAAAACAAAGGGTACTCTGACTAAAGGGGACAGAAACATGTTAGAACAGATCCAGCACATGTACTGTTTCTGTATAATGTAGAAAGTTTCACCCTGAATTAAACAAGTAACGAGTGTCATTCCGTTAATGTAATATGATGCAGGTTAAACCTGTGACGCTCCCTAAGTTTGAACGTATCCTTAACTATTTTCCAAGCTAAAATAAGTTTTCAAATGGGCAATTAATTGAAACAAATTCTTATTCGAAAATAAAAACAAAGTAGCTTTTCTTGCTTTTCTTGTTGGTCCTGTGTGCGCTTAATGACGTAAGGAATTTTCAAAGAAAAAAGCGTTAAAAAGACGCAGAAAGTCCGAGAAACCGCGCGTGGTTTACCGGACGTTGAAGGAAAATTGAGCCCATAGTACAACTAGAATATTGACATTTCTACCATTATCGCTCCCTTCGGGAGCGTATTAATGCGATTGCATAAACATTTTTGGGATTGCATAAATAATAAACTATGCGATCGCGTAAATAATTACGTAAATTAATTAGACGACGCATGGCATTAAACGCCATTTATGCCATTTATGCCATTGCTTAATAATTTTATATATGACCCCCCTTTTTTTCTCTGAATATATCCCTAACAAAATAAAATTTCGATAAAAATGATTTAATTAGTCTATTCTTGCCATTTCTATTCATAATCATACTGTGTCAAATTATTGCTGTTTTATGCTATCCAAAATTTTTATCCACTGGTATTATACATAAAGCTATAGAATAAAATTTCTATAAATAATTATCTAAATAATCACCGTTTCTATTTTTAAAATAGACTATGACAAATAGATCCGGTATGCTGATGTACTTCCGGTATACTGATGTACGGGTACAGTGATGTCTGTACCCTGACAGACCCCTCTCATCAGAGCAGACATTAAATCAAAGTACTGAAAGTACTGGTAGCCGGGGTAATCTACAAATTCTAAATTGATCATGTGTACCAAAAAATAAAAATAAAAAACTACTTTTTTGTAAAAGAAATTTTCACAAGGATTTCAATTAAAGAAAAGATTTTTAAAATCGAACAAAAATTTTAAAAAGTTGATTTTATAGGCGTGACCTGTCTTTGGTCCCCTGTAGCAATGTAACGGTGCAATATAATTATATGAAAACTATTGACATATTAGGTTGACAGAATATAATGAGGAATTCAATAAAAAAATATTCTAAATCAAATGAATAATTAAAGTTCTACAGCCGTTTTGTCAATACACCACTTTGAGTCCCTTTTGGCCACAAACCCAAAATACAACACTGTTCTTCCTCCAGTGGATATAATCATCATATAAAAGCTTTATAAGAATTGGCTTGCCCATTACAACTTAAATTATTGTGTAAAACTATTTGCCTCAACAAACTCAAAAACATTCACGCGTTTTTTTGTTTTTTTTTTTTTTGGTTCTACAATTTTCAGAAAAAGATCGCTTGCGTTTTGCATATTGAAAATAAATATATATTCAGTGGTTCTAAAGATAGAAAATTTGGTTGATTAAAAATTTTCAATGGAAAATTACTTGGTCCAGAAACAACTTTACAGGAAATTTATATTTAGGCCTTATTTTCAAAATCAATTATGGTAAATATGAATAAATTCTTATTCAAAGAACAGTTTACAGAACCATTTTATCTGATCAAATAAAAAAGTTATGAGGATTTGAACTTTGGGTAAATTATCCTCTCCATCAATGATTGTTCATTGCACAGCTGTGTGTTGCCATCCAGTTTGACACTTAATGAGATGCAAATTAGTGAATATGACATCACTAATGAGATGGACGAACACTCCTATAAACAAAATATCAATGAGACAATCCGCTTTTGTATTCTATATTAAAGATGATTTTCTCAGATTAATCATTTTATGCTGTCGCATCCGATAGGC
The DNA here is from genome assembly GCA_963971305.1 of Arcuatula senhousia. Classification (NCBI taxonomy): domain Eukaryota; kingdom Metazoa; phylum Mollusca; class Bivalvia; order Mytilida; family Mytilidae; genus Arcuatula; species Arcuatula senhousia. Next base: position 36,020 of record CAXARO010001207.1, read on the forward strand.
GTCTTACATACTTGTACAAAATTTGAAAACTTAATAAATAAGTTTTATAACATAATTGAGAGTAAAGCGACGAAACAAAAAACAGATCTAGAAAAGAGCTATATTGCAAGCGTGTATTGATATTTTAATTGATAGGTTTTTGGTGAACCGCCGGAAAAACCATTTGACAGCTAATGCCCCCGTCACACTGGATAAAGTTCCTACTACGTTCTTACTAAGTCCTAAAAAGGCATAAAACGTGGAAAGAACTTGATGAACGTATCAAAGACGTACTAGAAACTTGTATAGTTGTAGTGCTAACTTTAGTGGACGTAGTACGAACTTTCTTGGACGTAGTGCGAACTTCAAGAATGTGAAGGACGTGGAATAATTTTGAACATGTTCAAAACAAACGTAGTGAGGACGTGGAGAAGTCAAAACGTAGTACAGACCTACTAAGAACGTATTGAGAACTTTATGATCGTAGCATGAACGTAGAAGGGACGTATCAAAAACTTCAAGGACGTGGCCTGGACGGTATGATTTTTTGTGCCGTTTATGCTACGATTTCACTACGTCCTTAAAGTTTGCACTACGTTCGCCGTACGTTTTCACTACGATTTCATATAACGGTACTTTTCATTCAAGTTTGTACCACGACCATAAGGAAGTTTCTACTGCGTCCTTAACACGTCCGTACGGTTTTAACTACGTTGACAGTACGTCCTAGCGGTTTTAACGCCGTTTCTAGAAAGTTTTTACTAGGTTTTCTGACAGTTCACATGAATTTGTACAAAAGGGTTTGATATATATTTTAAAAAATCGGCTTTCCTTGCCCGCCGGAAGAGGATTCTTGTATTCTGCATTTAATAAACAAAGGACAAGATATTTTTTTAAATAATTATTATACTTTGCCAATTATATCAGTCAATAATACTGTAAAAAATGTCGCGCCTACGCCAAACATTTATATATGTTAATTCTGTATATATCTTTATCAAAGTGGACACGTTAGGATTAAGCTTGAATCATATGCAGTTCTTTTTTTCAATACAGGGCCAATTTCAAAACAGCGAGCAGCGACCGCTGGTCACATTGAAGGCTGTAGACTGTTTTCTGATGTTGATTATTATGTCTCCCAAACGAAAGTTTGGAGACATATTGTTTTTACTCTGTTTCTTATTATTATTATGTCTCACAAACGAAAGTTTGGAGACATATTGTTTTTACTCTGTTTCTTATTATTATTATTATTAAGGTCTTTCCCTTCCACAGAAGGAAAGACCTTACTGTATTTCTTATGATTATTTTTTTTTTTCTGCCGCAGATGTCAAAAAAGTGTCGCGACCTATCATTACGAAACTTAGTACTATTAATCGACACTACCAGGGCTCGACTTGAGTCGGCCTGCGAAACCGATCTATTTTTAGTAACGGAGTTATCTGCCCGGAACCCAAAAACCTTGTCTGCAGATAAAGTCAGAAACCGTAACCGTTAACAAAAATCTGAAGCAGGGAAAATGTTGCTAGACTCCTGGTCATCATTCGTCACGCAAAAAAATTTTTTTCGATCAACTTCCTGGTTACGCGTTTTTGACCCGAAAAGTGTCACGACTCGTCAATTTTTTTTTCTTCAAAACGGTTTGTCCTAGAGACTTGGGACCTTCACCAATCATCCTAGGTGACATATGTTACATCTAAAAATGTCAAGGTCAAAGGTCAAATCTCAAGGTCAGAGGTCATGGTACACCTTGTCTGCAGTATAGCTCAAAAACCATACAAAATTGAAGCAGACATGTAATGAGGAAAATACTCGTCTCATTTAGACCTTTATTTGATATAAAGGGTTGAACACTGTACGACAAACGGTTTTCAAGTTATGGCCCTTGACGCGTTTCAGCTTATCTGTTTTTGGCTTATAATTTTTAAACCGTCAGAGATAATATAGTAAACATATGGGTTTTTTGTGACCGTCATTATGGGCCCTTCAATTTAAGACCAAAGTCGAATGGTTACGGGCAGCCATTTTCAAAATGGCTGACACCGTAAACAGTTTTTATGAAATAACACTTAAACCGTACAAAATTGAAGCGGACAATACATGGAAAAAATGTTCGCCATGTCGAAATCTACAAAAAGTGTTTCAGGTGCAAAAGCGTAAAACTTGTCGTTTTTGAGTTATCGCCCTTGATTCGTATTTTAAAATGATTTTTTGTTTATAACTTTTAAACCATAAAAGATGATGAATGAAACATGAGGTTCATTTGAAAGAGAATTAAATAACCTACAATTTGAACCCAAACAGTACATGATTTGGTTGAACAGTTTCAAAATGGCGGCCAAAACAAGTTTCGCAAAACGCGTTTTTGCTAATAACTTGAAAACCATAACAGATAGTATAGTAAACATGTATACTTTAATGAATCAGTATATAAAGAGCTACAATCTGAGTCCAGGGTCAAAGGTCATAGGTCAAGGTCATTCCCTAGCAACAAGGTAACATTAATGAAAAGTCCATAGCAACCATATATATTCTAAATCAAGACTACTTTTTGAGTTTAGGATTAAGTTTTTTCAACCAATGGTAGCCCCTAGTCCATAGCAACCGTCATAAAAGTCCTTAGCAACCATACCTTTTCTGACTTCAGACTCAATGCTCATTACTCTATTACATTTTTCGCAACTAATAGTTTAATACTATTGTCAAAATCAGACTGAAATAGCCTAACCAAACATAACTAACAAGAACATGGGAAAGACCTCACATTTGTTCTCTGAACAAATGACTTTTTAATTATTATTATTATTCTTTTTCTTCTTTCTCCCGCCATGAACGTGTCCGTACCGTTTCTTCAAAACGCCTCGAAGGATTTTAACGAAACATTGTAGGAAGGTAGATGGGTTACTAGAGTTGTTGAGGGACTTTAAAAAAAATTCAAAATGGCTGCCGTTTCCGTGTAATTGGCGAAAGTTCATAATATAGGACATTGCAATATCTCGGTTACCTAGGTGCGTAGGAGGCTGAAATTTTGTAGGTGAATAGAGCAAAAGGAGCTCTTCAATAATACGAAAAAAAAATTTGAAGCGATATTTACGGTTTTCGAGTTATTTGCGAAAATGTGATTTTTCGGGCCCAAAAATGCAAAAATCCTCAAAATGCTTCGATATCGACAAAATTTTGTATTTAGGGGTTTTAAAAGATGGCGAATCATAATACGAGGTCAAAATTGGGTTCGTTTGGGAGACATTTTTGTGTTGGGCATCCCCAACACAGTCAGCACTTGTTTAAATTGTTGTTAATGCTGTAGGTTGTGTCGCGTATTCTTATTCCACATCTCATAAATTTCTATCTACCTGGCTGAATCTTTACATCTACGAATGTTATATGATGCATACTGATAATTAGACATGTTTTAAGCATTTCTATGCACGGTCTAAGGGTGTACAACGGAACGATCCAAATTGTCTTTGGTTGGGGAATGGATATGTTCTTGACCATACTGATTTTCCATATGTTTAATGTTGTCTTGACTTTTTATTTTTTTCCTGAATAGAGCACAGTGGGTATCATGAATTATTTTTTCTGACGAAAGATGCAATCCTGCCTTTTGATGTCAAATTTATCCATAGCTTACACTTACAAATCAAATGCATGTTTCATTTATTTGGATATACGTGTTGAGAAAACAAAAAATAAAAAAGAACATTTAAAAAATGGGTCAAACATAGAAATGGCCGGATTTGTTAAAAAGGGGGTAGATAAACGTCAGACTTGAAATCAAATCCCATGTTATGGGAGCCCATGATGATGTTGTATACCAAATATTAAGCGCCTTTGATGAGTAGTTAGTAAGAAAACTAGTACGAAACAATAAATTGTCTACTTGTCAACAAATTAAAGTCAGTAAACAGGAAGTAGATAATGAACAACCCTGATATCGAATCATAAAAGCCCATGCTGATGCTGCTTACTAAATAACCCATGCACGTTAAAGAACTTTTTTTGTAGAGTTCGATAATAGTAGGCTGAATGAGGCCCGCTACAATTGCCACACTGGTCGGCAAACTGCAAACAGGGGAAGAATTCACAAAAGCATCAAGCTTGTTTTCAATTTGAGAATTAATCAATACGTTTATAAACTACCATATATCCCTGGAATTTTCACTCCGTCTAATCTGGCCAATTACATCTTGCTAGTACATTATCTTCAATACACATGCAGTTTTTTATGCATACATATTTTTCAGAAGGCGATTCCGGGCGAATAATTAAAATTCAATGCGTGGTATATGCCCTTTTTGTCTATTAAAGACCAACAAGAGACGCTTAAGACAAAAATTGAACGGCAACAATACATGTACAAAAAAATGAATAAATAAACATAATAACTAAAAGCTTCTGGTTTAATAACACAAATGAAGCATCGCCTCGTGTCGACTTCAAGTGCATGGACAATTAAGAAAGTTTTTTTTAACCCCAAAAGACATTGATATTTGCCGCCGTAAGTTTTACATAGAGGCAGAGGAGGCAGCTTTAAAAAAAATCTTCAAAGATCATTTTGATTGTTCCATTCAAAACTTTAAAGTTTTCATACTAGATAACTAAGGTCTTATTAAATATCAGTAGCAAATATTTAAAAGCATCATGCAGAGGATTGCTATTGGCGAAACCGTTCATAGGTTGTATAATTTTAGGCTCTGGTGCATTTTTACACTAAACTCAAGCTAGCGAACAATAAGCCAGCGAACAATAACAAAAATCAAGCTAGCGAACAATAAGCCAGCGAACAATAAGAAAACGCGCGAAAATGGTAATATCTAAAAACCAAAAAATTGCAATATCGTACAATTTTCCTATACACATTTTTGCTCACCTGAACCGAAGGGTCATGCGAGCATTAATCTTTGTCGTCCGTCCGTCTGTTAACTTTTTCAGACTTTAACTGCTCTGACACTAAAAGTCCAGCATGGCGTGTTTTTTTTTAGTGTATGATGTGGAGTTTAGACTTTTTTAAGGAAAATATAATCGTCCTGACCAAAAATCAAGAAAAAAGTAAAAAATTACCCAAATAGGGATTAAAGGACTGAATAGTGCTTGGATAGTACTAGCAAATCCTAAAAGCTCGGTCTAAACTTTGCCGCAGGGCTTATTCCATAGGGGTACCAAGATGTTGGGGCAGACGGACGAGGGTACCCAAATTTGACCAACAATCAAGAAAAAACTAAATATTTACCCAGCAAGGGATTAAAGGACTGGATAGTGCTAGGATAGTACTAGCAAATCCTAAAAGCTCGGTCCAAACTTTGCTGTAGGGCTCATTCCATAGGGGTACTAAGATGTAGGGGCAGACGGACGAGTGTACCCAACTTTGACCAACAATCAAGAAAAAAGTAAAAATTTACCCAGATAGGGATTTAAGGACTGAATAGCGCTTGGATAGTACTAGCATATCCTTAAAGCTCGGTCCAACCTTTGCCGTAGGGCTCATTCCATAGGGGTACCAAGATGTAGGGGCAGACGGACGAGGGTACCCAACTTTGACCAATTATCAAGAAAAAAGTTAAAATTTATCCAGCAGGGGATTTAAGGGCTGGATAGTGCTAGGATAGTACTAGCATATCCCAAAAGCTCGGTCCAAACTTTGCCGTAGGGCTCATTCCATATGGGTACCAAGATGTAGGGGCAGACGGACGAGGGTACCCAAGTTTGACCAACTATCAAGAAAAAAGTAAAAATTTACCCAGCAGGGGATTAAAGGGCTAGATAGTGCTAGGAAAGTACTAGCATATCTTAAAAATTCGGCCCAAACTTTGCCGTAGGGCTTATTCCATAGGGGTACTAAGATGTAGGGGCAGAAGGACGAGGTACCCAACTTTGACCAACAATCAAGAAAAAAGTAAAAATTTACCCAGATAGGGATCAAAGGAATGGATAGTGCTAGGATAGGACTAGCATATCCCAAAAGCTCTCACAAAACTTTGCCGTAGGGCTCATTCCATAGGGGTACTAAGATGTTGGGGCAGACGGACGAGGGTACCCAACTTTGACCAACAATCAAGAAAAAAGTAAAAATTTACCCAGATAGGGATTAAAGGACTGAATAGTGCTTGGATAGTACTAGCATATCCTTAAAGCTCGGTCCAACCTTTGCCGTAGGGCTCATTCCATAGGGGTACCAAGATGTAGGGGCAGACGGACGAGGGTACCCAACTTTGACCAATTATCAAGAAAAACGTTAAAATTTATCCAGCAGGGAATTTAAGGGCTGGATAGTGCTAGGATAGTACTAGAATATCCCAAAAGCTCGGTCCAAACTTTGCCGTAGGGCTCATTCCATATGGGTACCAAGATGTAGGGTCAGAGGGACGAGGGTACCCAACTTTGACCAACAATCAAGAAGGGAGTGAAAATTTACCCAGCAAGGGATTAAAGGACTATATAGGGCTAGGATAGTACTAGCAAATCCTAAAATCTCGGTCCAAACTTTGCCGTAGGGCTTATTCCATAGGGGTACCAAAATGTTGGGGCAGACGGTTGAGGGCACCCAAATTTGACCAACAATAAAAAAAAGTAAACATTTACCCAGCAGGGGATTAAAGGGCTGGATAGTGCTGGGATAGTACTAACATATCACGACAACTCGGCCCAAACTTTGCCGTAGGGCTCATTCCATAGGGAGTACCAAGATGTAGGGTCAGACAGACGAGGGTACCGAACTTTGACCAACAATCAAGAAAAAATTGAAAATTTTCCCAGCTAGAGATTAAAGGACTGGATAGTGCTAGGATAGAACTAGCATATCCCAAAAGATCGGTCCAAATTTTGCCGTAGGGCTCATTCCATAGGGAGTACCAAGATATACGGTCAGACGGACGAGGGTACCGAACTTTGACCAACAATCAAGAAAAAAGTAAAAACTTACCCAGCTAGGGATCAAAGGAATGGATAGTGCTAGGATAGGACTAGCATATCCCAAAAGCTCTCTCAAAACTTTGCCGTAGGGCTCATTCCATAGGGGTACTAAGATGTAGGGGCAGACGGACGAGTGTACCCAACTTTGACCAACAATCAAGAAAAAAGTAAAAATTTACCCAGATAGGGATTAAAGGACTGAATAGTGCTTGGATAGTACTAGCATATCCTTAAAGCTCGGTCCAACCTTTGCGTAGGGCTCATTCCATAGGGGTACCAAGATGTAGGGGCAGACGGACGAGGGTACCCAACTTTGACCAATTATCAAGAAAAACGTTAAAATTTATCCAGCAGGGGATTTAAGGACTGGATAGTGCTAGGATAGTACTAGCATATCCCAAAAGCTCGGTCCAAACTTTGCCGTAGGGCTCATTCCATATGGGTACCAAGATGTAGGGGCAGACGGACGAGGGTACCCAAGTTTGACCAACTATCAAGAAAAAAGTAAAAATTTACCCAGCAGGGGATTAAAGGGCTAGATAGTGCTAGGAAAGTACTAGCATATCTTAAAAATTTGGCCCAAACTTTGCCGTAGGGCTTATTCCATAGGGGTACTAAGATGTAGGGGCAGAAGGACGAGGTACCCAACTTTGACCAACAATCAAGAAAAAAGTAAAAATTTACCCAGATAGGGATCAAAGGAATGGATAGTGCTAGGATAGGACTAGCATATCCCAAAAGCTCTCTCAAAACTTTGCCGTAGGGCTCATTCCATAGGGGTACTAAGATGTAGGGGCAGACGGACGAGTGTACCCAACTTTGACCAACAATCAAGAAAAAAGTAAAAATTTACCCAGATAGGGATTAAAGGACTGAATAGTGCTTGGATAGTACTAGCATATCCTTAAAGCTCGGTCCAACCTTTGCCGTAGGGCTCATTCCATAGGGGTACCAAGATGTAGGGGCAGACGGACGAGGGTACCCAACTTTGACCAATTATCAAGAAAAACGTTAAAATTTATCCAGCAGGGGATTTAAGGGCTGGATAGTGCTAGGATAGTACTAGAATATCCCAAAAGCTCGGTCCAAACTTTGCCGTAGGGCTCATTCCATATGGGTACCAAGATGTAGGGGCAGACGGACGAGGGTACCCAAGTTTGACCAACTATCAAGAAAAAAGTAAAAATTTACCCAGCAGGGGATTAAAGGGCTAGATAGTGCTAGGAAAGTACTAGCATATCTTAAAAATTCGGCCCAAACTTTGCCGTAGGGCTTATTCCATAGGGGTACTAAGATGTAGGGGCAGAAGGACGAGGTACCCAACTTTGACCAACAATCAAGAAAAAAGTAAAAATTTACCCAGATAGGGATTAAAGGACTGGATAGTGCTACGATAGTACTAGGAAATCCTAAAAGCTCGGTCCAAACTTTGCCGTAGGGCTTATTCCATATGGGTACCAAGATGTAGGGGCAGACGGTCGAGGGTACCCAACTTTGACCAACAATCAAAAAAAAAAGTAAAACTTTACCCAGCTTGGGATTAAAGGACTGGATAGGGCTAGGATAATTCTAGCATATCCCAAAAGCTCGGTCCAAACTTTGCCGTAGGGCTCATTCCATAGGAAGTACCAAGATGTAGGGTCAGAGGGACGAGGGTACCAAACTTTGACCAACAATCAAGAAAAAAGTAAAAATTTACCCAGCTAGGGATTAAAGGACTGAATAGTGCTAGGATAGGACTAGCATATCCCAAAAGCTCTCTCCAAACTTTGCCGTAGGGCTCATTCCATAGTGGTGCCAAAATGTAGGGGCAGACGGACGAGGGTACCCAAGTTTGACCAACTATCAAGAAAAAAGTAAAAATTTACCCAGCAGGGGATTAAAGGGCTAGATAGTGCTAGGATAGTACTAGCATATCCCAAAAGCTCGGTCCAAACTTTGCCGTAGGGCTTATTCCATATGGGTACCAAGATGTAGGGGCAGACGGTCGAGGGTACCCAACTTTGACCAACAATCAAGAAAAAAGTAAAAATTTACCCACATAGTGATTGAAGGACTGGATAGTGCTAGGATAGTACTAGCATATCCCAAAAGCTCGGTCCAAACTTTGCTGTTGAGCTCATTCCATATGGGTACCAAGATGTACTGGCAGACGGACGAGGATACCCAATTAGGGGTACCAAGATGTACGGGCAGACGGACGAGGATACCCAATTAATAGATAATTGAATTTGGTATGGTGAGCTGATAAACTGGACATTTATATAATTATCTCCGTACGTTATACTTGTTCAGTGATGAAAATCGTTTTTTTTTTAAATCTGTTTAGGGGACCACCATTTGATTCTGAGGAGGGGGCCTGGCAGTTTTTGTAAATAAATATTCTGGCCCGGCCAAAGCTGAAAATAAATATTCTGGCCCTCACTTCTAGGAAAATAAAATAAATATCCTGGCCCCTGATCCTATAACATATTTTAGTATATGAAAAATAAATATTCTTGCCTCGAAGTGGCGAAAAATAAATTTTCTGACCCGGAAAATATTGAAAATAAATATTCTGGCTTGACCGAAACTGCCAGCCCCCCCCCCCCCCTCAGAATCAAATGTTCGTCCCCTTATATCGCAAAATCCATGCTGGATTAGATTCGAACGCATACTTGTAAGTATGGCATTTATGGCAACGCGGCCTGTGGTTTTGATATCCTACTTGCTCATGTCGAGCGGCTCCCTGAGCTTTGAGTCCGTCTACAGCAGTTTATTGTTCATTGATTTTCAGCTTCTGTTGTCCTTTGCAATCGTTTTTTTTTTTTTTGCATTTCTAGACCCACAGGATGCTGTGGATTATTTTAATCTAGCTGGTTTACATTCCTAAGACCTTATTATTGGTTTTGATACCCTAGTTGCCCATGTCGAGCTGCTCCCTGAGCTTTGAGTCCGTCTACAGCAGTTTATTGTTCATTGATTTTCACATTCTGGTGTCCTTTGTAAAAGGTTTTCAGCATTTTTAGACCAACAGGGTGCTGTGGTTTACTTTAATCTAGCTGGTTTACATTCCAAAGACCTTATTATTGGTTTTGATACCCTAGTTGCCCATGTCGAGCTGCTCCCTGAGCTTTGAGTCCGTCTACAGCAGTTTATTGTTCATTAATTTTCATATTCTGGTGTCCTTTGTAATAGGTTTTCAGCATTTCTAGACCCTCAGGGTGATGTGGTTTACTTTAATCTACCTGGTTTACATTCCTTAGACCTTATTATTGGTTTTGATACCTTAGTTGCCCATGTCGAGCGGCTCTTTGAGCTTTGAGTCCGTCTACAGCAGTTTATTGTTCATTGTATTTCAGCTTCTGTTTTCCTTTGTAATCGTTTTTTTGCATTTCTAGACCCACAAGGTGCTGTGGTTTACTTTATTCTAGCTGGTTTACATTCCTAAGACATTATTATTGGTTTTGATACCTTAGTTGCCCATGTCGAGCGGCTCCCTGAGCTTTGAGTCCGTCTACAGCAGTTTATTTTTCATTGATTTTCAGATTCTGGTGTCCTTTGTAATAGGTTTTCAGCATTTTTAGACCTACAGGGTGCTGTGGTTTACTTTAATCTAGCTGGTTTACATTCCTAAGACCTCATTTTTGGTTTTGATATCCTACTTGCTCATGTCGAGCGGCTCCCTGAGCTTTGAGTCCGTCTACAGCAGTTTATTGTTCATTGATTTTCAGCTTCTGTTGTCCTTTGCAATCGTTTTTTTTTTTGCATTTCTAGACCCACAGGATGCTGTGGATTATATTTTAATCTAGCTGGTTTACATTTCTAAGACCTTATTATTGGTTTTGATACCCTAGTTGCCCATGTCGAGCTGCTCTCTGAGCTTTGAGTCCGTCTACAGCAGTTTATTGTTCATTGATTTTCATATTCTGGTGTCCTTTGTAATAGGTTTTCAGCATTTTTAGACCAACAGGGTGCTGTGGTTTACTTTAATCTAGCTGGTTTACATTCCAAAGACCTTATTATTGGTTTTGATACCCTAGTTGCCCATGTCGAGCTGCTCCCTGAGCTTTGAGTCCGTCTACAGCAGTTTATTGTTCATTGATTTTCATATTTTGGTGTCCTTTGTAATAGGTTTTCAGCATTTCTAGACCCTCAGGGTGATGTGGTTTACTTTAATCTACCTGGTTTACATTTCTTAGACCTTATTATTGGTTTTGATACCTTAGTTGCCCATGTCGAGCGGCTCTTTGAGCTTTGAGTCCGTCTACAGCAGTTTATTGTTCATTGATTTTAAGCTTCTGTTGTCCTTTGCAATCGGTTTTTTGCATTTCTAGACCCACAAGGTGCTGTGATTTACTTTATTCTAGCTGGTTAACATTCCTAATGCCTTATTATTTGTTTTGATACCTTACTTGCCCATGTCGAGTGGCTCCCTGAGCTTTGAGTCCGTCTACAGCAGTGTATTGTTCATTGATTTTCATATCCTGGTGTCCTTTGTAATAGGTTTTCAGCATTTCTAGACCCACAGGGTGCTGTGGTTTACTTTAATCTAGCTGGTTTACATTTCTAAGACCTTATTATTGGTTTTGATAACCTAGTTGCCCATGTCGAGCGGCTCCCTGAGCTTTGAGTCCGTCTACAGCAGTTTATTGTTCATTGATTTTCAGCTTCTGTTGTCCTTTGTAATCGTTTTTTGCATTTCTAGACCCACAAGGTGCTGTGGTTTACTTTATTCTACCTGGTTGACATTCCTAAGACCTTATTATTGGTTTTGATACCCTAGTTGCCCATCTCGAGCGGGTCTTTGAGCGTTGAGTCCGTCTACAGCAGTTTATTGTTCATTGATTTTTAGCTTCTGTTGTCCTTTGCAATCGGTTTTTTGCATTTCTAGACCCACAATGTGCTGTGGTTTACTTTATTCTAGCTGGTTTACATTCCTACTTGCCCATGTCGAGCGGCTCTTTGAGCTTTAAGTCCGTCTACAGCAGTTTATGTTTCATTAATTTTCAGCTTCTGTTGTCCTTTGCAATCGGGTTTTTGCATTTCTAGACCCACAAGGTGCTGTGGTTTACTTTATTGTAGCTGGTTTACATTCCTAAGACCTTATTATTAGTTTTGATACCCTAGTTGCCCATGTCAAGCGGCTCTTTGAGCTTTGAGTCCGTCTACAGCAGTTTTTTGTTCATTGATTTTCATATTCTGGTGTCCTTTGTAATAGGTTTTCAGCATTTTTAGACCTACAGGGTGCTGTGGTTTACTTTAATCTAGCTGGTTTACATTCCTAAGACCTCATTTTTGGTTTTGATATCCTACTTGCTCATGTCGAGCGGCTCCCTGAGCTTTGAGTCCGTCTACAGCAGTTTATTGTTCATTGATTTTCAGCTTCTGTTGTCCTTTGCAATCGTTTTTTTTTGCATTTCTAGACCCACAGGATGCTGTGGATTATTTTAATCTAGCTGGTTTACATTCCTAAGACCTTATTATTGGTTTTGATACCCTAGTTGCCCATGTCGAGCTGCTCCCTGAGCTTTGAGTCCGTCTACAGCAGTTTATTGTTCATTGATTTTCATATTCTGGTGTCCTTTGTAATAGGTTTTCAGCATTTTTAGACCAACAGGGTGCTGTGGTTTACTTTAATCTAGCTGGTTTACATTCCAAAGACCTTATTATTGGTTTTGATACCCTAGTTGCCCATGTCGAGCTGCTCCCTGAGCTTTGAGTCCGTCTACAGCAGTTTATTGTTCATTGATTTTCATATTCTGGTGTCCTTTGTAATAGGTTTTCAGCATTTCTAGACCCTCAGGGTGATGTGGTTTACTTTAATCTACCTGGTTTACATTCCTTAGACCTTATTATTGGTTTTGATACCTTAGTTGCCCATGTCGAGCGGCTCTTTGAGCTTTGAGTCCGTCTACAGCAGTTTATTGTTCATTGTATTTCAGCTTCTGTTTTCCTTTGTAATCGTTTTTTTGCATTTCTAGACCCACAAGGTGCTGTGATTTACTTTATTCTAGCTGGTTTACATTCCTAAGACATTATTATTGGTTTTGATACCTTAGTTGCCCATGTCGAGCGGCTCCCTGAGCTTTGAGTCCGTCTACAGCAGTTTATTTTTCATTGATTTTCAGATTCTGGGGTTTTTGAAATCGGTTTTCAGCATTTCTAGACCCACAGGATGCTGTGGACTAATTTAATCCAGCTGGTTTACATTCCTAAGACCTTATTATTGGTTTTGATACCCTAGTTGCCCATGTCGAGCTGCTCCATGAGCTTTGAGTCCGTCTACAGCAGTTTATTATTCATTGATTTTCATATTCTGATGTCCTTTGTAATAGGTTTTCAGCATTTTTAGACCAACAGGGTGCTGTGGTTTACTTTAATCTAGCTGGTTTACATTCCTAAGACCTCATTATTGGTTTTGATATCCTACTTGCCCATGTCAAGCGGCTCCCTGAGCTTTCAGTCCGTCTACAGCAATTTATTATTCATTGATTTTCAGCTTCTGTTGTCCTTTGCAATCGGTTTTTTGCATTTCTAGACCCACAGGATGCTGTGGATTATCTGAATCTAGCTGGTTTACATTCCTAAGACCTTATTATTGGTTTTGATACCCTAGTTGCCCATGTCAAGCTGCTCCCTGAGCTTTGAGTCCGTCTACAGCAGTTTATTGTTCAATGATTTTCATATTCTGGTGTCCTTTGTAATAGGTTTTCAGCATTTTTAGACCAACAGGGTGTTGTGGTTGACTTTAATCTAGCTGGTTTACATTCCAAATACCTTATTATTGGTTTTGATACCCTAGTTGCCCATGTCGAGCTGCTCCCTGAGCTTTGAGTCCGTCTACAGCAGTTTATTGTTCATTGATTTTCAGCTTCTGTTGTCCTTTGCAATCGGTTTTTTGCATTTCTAGACCCACAGATGCTGTGGTTTATTTTATTCTAGCTGGTTTACATTCCTAAGACCTTATTATTGGTTTTGATACCCTAGTTGCCCATGTCGAATGGCTCTTTGAGCTTTGAGTCCGTCTACAGCAGTTTATTGTTCATTGATTTTCATATTCTGGTGTCCTTTGTAATAGGTTTTCAGCATTTCTAGACCCTCAGGGTGCTGTGGTTTACTTTAATCTAGCTGGTTTACATTCCTAAGACCTTATTATAGGTTTTGATACCCTAGTTGCCCATGTCGAGCTGCTCCCTGAGCTTTGAGTCCGTCTACAGCAGTTTATTGTTCATTGATTTTCATATTCTGGTGTCCTTTGTAATAGGTTTTCAGCATTTTTGGACCTACAGGATGCTGCGGTTTACTTTAATCTAGCTGGTTTACATTCCTAAAACCTCATTTTTGGTTTTGATATCCTACTTGCCCATGTCGAGCGGCTCCCTGAGCTTTGAGTCCGTCTACAGCAGTTTATTGTTCATTGATTTTCAGCTTCTGTTGTCCTTTGCAGTCGTTTTTTTTTTGCATTTCTAGACCCACAGGATGCTGTGGATTATTTTAATCTAGCTGGTTTACATTCCTAAGACCTTATTATTGGTTTTGATACCCTAGTTGCCCATGTCGAGCTGCTCCCTGAGCTTTGAGTCCGTCTACAGCAGTTTATTGTTCATTGATTTTCATATTCTGGTGTCCTTTGTAATAGGTTTTCAGCATTTTTAGACCAACAGGGTGCTGTGGTTTACTTTAATCTAGCTGGTTTACATTCCAAAGACCTTATTATTGGTTTTGATACCCTAGTTGCCCATGTCGAGCTGCTCCCTGAGCTTTGAGTCCGTCTACAGCAGTTTATTGTTCATTGATTTTCATATTCTGGTGTCCTTTGTAATAGGTTTTCAGCATTTCTAGACCCTCAGGGTGATGTGGTTTACTTTAATCTACCTGGTTTACATTCCTTAGACCTTATTATTAGTTTTGATACCTTAGTTGCCCATGTCGAGCGGCTCTTTGAGCTTTGAGTCCGTCTACAGCAGTTTATTGTTCATTGTATTTCAGCTTCTGTTTTCCTTTGTAATCGTTTTTTTTGCATTTCTAGACCCACAAGGTGCTGTGGTTTACTTTATTCTAGCTGGTTTACATTCCTAAGACATTATTATTGGTTTTGATACCTTAGTTGCCCATGTCGAGCTGCTCCCTGAGCTTTGAGTCCGTCTACAGCAGTTTATTTTTCATTGATTTTCAGATTCTGGGGTTTTTGAAATCGGTTTTCAGCATTTCTAGACCCACAGGATGCTGTGGACTAATTTAATCCAGCTGGTTTACATTCCTAAGACCTTATTATTGGTTTTGATACCCTAGTTGCCCATGTCGAGCTGCTCCATGAGCTTTGAGTCCGTCTACAGCAGTTTATTATTCATTGATTTTCATATTCTGATGTCCTTTGTAATAGGTTTTCAGCATTTTTAGACCAACAGGGTGCTGTGGTTTACTTTAATCTAGCTGGTTTACATTCCTAAGACCTCATTATTGGTTTTGATATCCTACTTGCCCATGTCGAGCGGCTCCCTGAGCTTTCAGTCCGTCTACAGCAATTTATTATTCATTGATTTTCAGCTTCTGTTGTCCTTTGCAATCGGTTTTTTGCATTTCTAGACCCACAGGATGCTGTGGATTATCTGAATCTAGCTGGTTTACATTCCTAAGACCTTATTATTTTTTTTGATACCCTAGTTGCCCATGTCGAGCTGCTCCCTGAGCTTTGAGTCCGTCTACAGCAGTTTATTGTTCATTGATTTTCATATTCTGGTGTCCTTTGTAATAGGTTTTCAGCATTTTTAGACCAACAGGGTGTTGTGGTTGACTTTAATCTAGCTGGTTTACATTCCAAATACCTTATTATTGGTTTTGATACCCTAGTTGCCCATGTCGAGCTGCTCCCTGAGCTTTGAGTCCGTCTACAGCAGTTTATTGTTCATTGATTTTCAGCTTCTGTTGTCCTTTGCAATCGGTTTTTGCATTTCTAGACCCACAGATGCTGTGGTTTATTTTATTCTAGCTGGTTTACATTCCTAAGACCTTATTATTGGTTTTGATACCCTAGTTGCCCATGTCGAATGGCTCTTTGAGCTTTGAGTCCGTCTACAGCAGTTTATTGTTCATTGATTTTCATATTCTGGTGTCCTTTGTAATAGGTTTTCAGCATTTCTAGACCCTCAGGGTGCTGTGGTTTACTTTAATCTAGCTGGTTTACATTCCTAAGACCTTATTATAGGTTTTGATACCCTAGTTGCCCATGTCGAGCTGCTCCCTGAGCTTTGAGTTCGTCTACAGCAGTTTATTGTTCATTGATTTTCATATTCTGGTGTCCTTTGTAATAGGTTTTCAGCATTTTTAGACCTACAGGATGCTGTGGTTTACTTTAATCTAGCTGGTTTACATTCCTTAAACCTCATTTTTGGTTTTGATATCCTACTTGCCCATGTCGAGCGGCTCCCTGAGCTTTGAGTCCGTCTACAGCAGTTTATTGTTCATTGATTTTCAGCTTCTGTTGTCCTTTGCAATCGTTTTTTTTTTTTGCATTTCTAGACCCACAGGATGCTGTGGATTATTTTAATCTAGCTGGTTTACATTCCTAAGACCTTATTATTGGTTTTGATACCCTAGTTGCCCATTTCGAGCTGCTCCCTGAGCTTTGAGTCCGTCTACAGCAGTTTATTGTTCATTGATTTTCATATTCTGGTGTCCTTTGTAATAGGTTTCTCAGCATTTTTAGACCAACAGGGTGCTGTGGTTTACTTTAATCTAGCTGGTTTACATTCCAAAGACCTTATTATTGGATTTGATACCCTAGTTGCCCATTTCGAGCTGCTCCCTGAGCTTTGAGTCCGTCTACAGCAGTTTATTGTTCATTGATTTTCATATTCTGGTGTCCTTTGTAATAGGTTTTCAGCATTTCTAGACCCTCAGGGTGATGTGGTTTACTTTAATCTACCTGGTTTACATTCCTTAGACCTTATTATTGGTTTTGATACCTTAGTTGCCCATGTCGAGCGGCTCTTTGAGCTTTGAGTCCGTCTACAGCAGTTTATTGTTCATTGATTTTCAGCTTCTGTTGTCCTTTGTAATCGTTTTTTTGCATTTCTAGACCCACAAGGTGCTGTGGTTTACTTTATTCTAGCTGGTTTACATTCCTAAGACATTATTATTGGTTTTGATACCTTAGTTGCCCATGTCGAGCGGCTCTTTGACCTTTGAGTCCGTCTACAGCAGTTTATTGTTCATTGATTTTCAGATTCTGGGGTTTTTGAAATCGTTTTTTTTCATTTCTAGACCCACAGGATGCTGTGGATTAATTTAATCCAGCTGGTTTACATTCCTAAGACCTTATTATTGGTTTTGATACCCTAGTTGCCCATGTCGAGCTGCTCCATGAGCTTTGAGTCCGTCTACAGCAGTTTATTGTTCATTGATTTTCATATTCTGGTGTCCTTTGTAATAGGTTTTCAGCATTTTTAGACCAACAGGGTGCTGTGGTTTACTTTAATCTAGCTGGTTTACATTCCTAAGACCTCATTATTGGTTTTGATATCCTACTTGCCCATGTCGAGTGGCTCCCTGAGCTTTGAGTCCGTCTACAGCAATTTATTGGTCATTGATTTTCAGCTTCTGTTGTCCTTTGCAATCGGTTTTTTGCATTTCTAGACCCACAGGATGCTGTGGATTATCTTAATCTAGCTGGTTTACATTCCTAAGACCTTATTATTGGTTTTGATACCCTAGTTGCCCATGTCGAGCTGCTCCCTGAGCTTTGAGTCCGTCTACAGCAGTTTATTGTTCATTGATTTTTCGCTTCTGTTTTCCTTTGCAATCGGTTTTTTGCATTCCTAGACCCACAAGGTTCTGTGGTTTACTTTATTCTAGCTGGTTTACATTCCTAAGACCTTATTATTGGTTTTGATACCCTAGTTGCCCATGTCGAATGGCTGTTTGAGCTTTGAGTCCGTCTACAGCAGTTTATTGTTCATTGATTTTTCGCTTCTGTTTTCCTTTGCAATCGGGTTTTTGCATTTCTAGACCCACAGATGCTGTGGTTTACTTTATTCTAGCTGGTTTACATTCCTAAGACCTTATTATTGGTTTTGATACCCTAGTTGCCCATGTCGAATGGCTCTTTGAGCTTTGAGTCCGTCTACAGCAGTTTATTGTTCATTGATTTTCATATTCTGGTGTCCTTTGTAATAGGTTTTCAGAATTTCTAGACCCTCAGGGTGCTGTGGTTTACTTTAATCTACCTGGTTTACATTCCTTAGACTTTATTATTGGTTTTGATACCTTAGTTGCCCATGTCGAGTGGTTCCCTGAGCTTTGAGTCCGTCTACAGCAGTTTATTGTTTATTGATTTTCATATTCTGGTGTCCTTTGTAATAGGTTTTCAGCATTTCTAGACCAACAGGGTGCTGTGGTTTACTTTAATCTAGCTGGTTTACATTCCTAAGACCTCATTTTTGGTTTTGATATCCTACTTGCCCATGTCAAACGGCTTCCTGAGCTTTGAGTCCGTTTACAGCAGTTTATTGTTCATTGATTTTCAGCTTCTGTTGTCCTTTGCAATCGTTTTTTTGCATTTCTAGACCCACAGGATGCTGTGGATTATTTTAATCTAGCTGGTTTACAATCCTAAGACCTTATTATTGGTTTTGATACCCTAGTTGCCCATGTCGAGCTGCTCCCTGAGCTTTGAGTCCGTCTACAGCAGTTTTTTGTTCATTGATTTTCATATTCTGGTGTCCTTTGTAATAGGTTTTCAGCCTTTTTAGACCAACAGGGTGCTGTGGTTTACTTAAATCTAGCTGGTTTACATTCCAAAGACCTTATTATTGGTTTTGATACCCTAGTTGCCCATGTCGAGCTGCTCCCTGAGCTTTGAGTCCGTCTACAGCAGTTTATTGTTCATTGATTTTCAGCTTCTGTTGTCCTTTGCAATCGGTTTTTGCATTTCTAGACCCACAAGGTGCTGTGATTTGCTTTAATCTAGCTGGTGTACATTCTTTAGACTTTGTTATTGGTTTTGATACCCTAGTTGCCCATGTCGAACGGCTCTTTGAGCTTTGAGTCCGTCTACAGCAGTTTATTGTTCATTGATTTTCAGCTTCTGGTGTCCTTTGCAATCGGTTTTTTGCATTTCTAGACCCACAAAGTGCTGTGATTTACTTTATTCTAGCTAATTTACATTCCTAAGACCTTATTATTGGTTTTGATACCTTACTTGCCCATGTCGAGTGGCTCCCTGAGCTTTGAGTCCGTCTACAGCAGTTTATTGTTCATTGATTTTCATATCCTTGTGTCCTTTGTAATAGGTTTTCAGCATTTCTAGACCCACAGGGTGCTGTGGTTTACTTTAATCTAGCTGGTTTACATTCCTAAGACCTTATTATTGGTTTTGATAGCCTAGTTGCCCATGTCGAGCGGCTCTTTGAGCTTTAAGTCCGTCTACGGCAGTTTATTGTTCATTGATTTTCATATTCTGGTGTCCTTTGCAATCAGTTTTCAGTATTTCTAGACCCACAGGGTGCTGTGGTTTACTTTAATCTAGCTGGTTTACATTTCTAAGACCTTATTATTGGTTTTGATAACCTAGTTGCCCATGTCGAGCGGCTCCCTGAGCTTTGAGTCCGTCTACAGCAGTTTATTGTTCATTGATTTTCAGCTTCTGTTGTCCTTTGTAATCGTTTTTTGCATTTCTAGACCCACAAGGTGCTGTGGTTTACTTTATTCTACCTGGTTGACATTCCTAAGACCTTATTATTGGTTTTGATACCCTAGTTGCCCATCTCGAGTGGGTCTTTGAGCGTTGAGTCCGTCTACAGCAGTTTATTGTTCATTGATTTTTAGCTTCTGTTGTCCTTTGCAATCGGTTTTTTGCATTTCTAGACCCACAATGTGCTGTGGTTTACTTTATTCTAACTGGTTAACATTCCTAAAACCTTATTATTGGTTTTGATAGCCTAGTTGCCCATGTCGAGCGGCTCTTTGAGCTTTAAGTCCGTCTACAGCAGTTAATTGTTCATTAATTTTCAGCTTCTGGTGTCCTTTGCAATCGGGTTTTTGCATTTCTAGACCCACAAGGTGCTGTGGTTTACTTTATTGTAGCTGGTTTACATTCCTAAGACCTTATTATTGGTTTTGATACCCTAGTTGCCCATGTCGAGCGGCTCTTTGAGCTTTGATTCCGTCTACAGCAGTTTATTGTTCATTGATTTTTAGCTTCTGTTGTCCTTTGCAATCGGTTTTTGCCATTCCAGACCCACAAGGTGCTGTGATTTGCTTTAATCTAGCTGGTGTACATTCTTTAGACTTTGTTTTTTTGGTTTTGATACCCTAGTTGCACATGCTGAGCGGCTCTCTGAGCTTTGAGTCCGTCTACAGCAGTTTATTGTTCATTGATTTTCATATTCTGGTGTCCTTTGCAATCAGTTTTCAGTATTTCTAGACCAACAGGGTGCTCTGGTTTACTTTAATCTAGCTGGTTTACATTCCTAATACCTCAATATTGGTTTTGATACCCTAGTTGCCCATGTCGAGTGGTTCCCTGAGCTTTGAGTCCGTCTACAGCAGTTTATTGTTCATTGATTTTCATATTCTGGTTTCCTTTGTAATAGGTTTTCAGCATTTTTAGACCCACAGGGTGCTATGGTTTACTGCAATTTAGCTGGTTTACATTCCTAAGACCTAATTATTGGTTTTGATACCCTAGTTGCCCATGTCGAGCTGCTTCCTGAGCTTTGAGTCCGTCTACAGCAGTTTATTGTTCATTGATTTTTAGCTTCTGTTGTCCTTTGTAATCGGTTTTTGCATTTCCAGACCCACAAGGTGCTGTGATTAGCTTTAATCTAGCTGGTGTACATTCTTTAGACTTTGTTTTTGGTTTTGATACCCTAGTTGCACATGCTGAGCGGCTCTCTGAGCTTTTAGTCCGTCTACAGCAGTTTATTGTTCATTGATTTTCATATTCTGGTTTCCTTTGTAATAGGTTTTCAGCATTTTTAGACCCAAAGGGTGCTGTGGTTTACTTTAATCTAGCTGGTTTACATTCCTAAGACCTTATTATTGGTTTTGATACCCTAGTTGCCCATGTCGAGCTGCTTCCTGAGCATTGAGTACGTCTACAGCAGTTTACTGTTCATTAATTTTCAGCTTCTGTTGTCCTTTGTAATCGGTTTTTTGCATTTCTAGACTCACAAGGTGCTGTGATTTACTTTATTCTAGCTGGTTAACATTCCTAAGACCTTATTATTGGTTTTGATACCCTACTTGCCCATGTCAAGCGGCTCCCTGAGCTTTGAGTCCGTCTACAGCAGTTTATTGTTCATTGATTTTTAGCTTCTGTTGTCCTTTGCAATCGGTTTTTCCCATTCCAGACCCACAAGGTGCTGTGATTTGCTTTAATCTAGCTGGTGTACATTCTTTAGACTTTGTTTTTGGTTTTGATACCCTAGTTGCACATGCTGAGCGGCTCTCTGAGCTTTTAGTCCGTCTACAGCAGTTTATTGTTCATTGATTTTCATATTCTGGTGTCCTTTGCAATCAGTTTTCAGTATTTCTAGACCCACAGGGTGCTGTGGTTTACTTTAATCTAGCTGGTTTACATTCCTTATACCTTATTATTGGTTTTGATACCCTAGTTGCCCATTTCAAGCGGCTCTTTGAGCTTTGAGTCCGTCTACAGCAGTTTATTGTTCATTGATTTTCAGCTTCTGTTGTCCTTTGCAATCGGTTTTTTGCATTCCTAGACCCACAAGGTGCTGTGGTTTACTTTATTCTAGCTGGTTAACATTCCTAAGACCTTATTATAGGTTTTGATACCCTAGTTGCCCATGTCAAGCGGCTCTTTGAGCTTTGAGTCCATCTACAGCAGTTTATTGTTCATTGATTTTCATATTCTGGTGTCCTTTGTAATAGGTTTTCAGCATTTTTAGACCCTCAGGGTGCTGTGGTTTACTTAACTCTGGCTGGTTTACATTCCAAAGACCTTATTATAGGTTTTGATACCCTAGTTGCCCATGTCGAGCGGCTTTTTGAGCTTTGAGTCCGTCTACAGCAGTTTATTGTTCATTGATTTTCATATTCTGGTGTCCTTTGTAATAGGTTTTCAGCATTTCTAGACCCTCAGGGTGCTGTGGTTTACTTTAACCTAGCTGGTTTACATTCCTAAGACCTAATTATATGTTTTGATACCCTAGTTGCCCATGTCGAAATGCTCCCTAAGCTTTGAGTCCGTCTACAGCAGTTTATTGTTTATTGATTTTCATATTCTGGTGTCCTTTGTAATAGGTTTTCAGCATTTCTAGACCAACAGGGTGCTATGGTTTACTTTAATCTAGCTGGTTTACATTCCTAAGACCTCATTTTTGGTTTTGATATCCTACTTGCCCATGTCGAGCGGCTTCCTGAGCTTTGAGTCCGTTTACAGCAGTTTATTGTTCATTGATTTTCAGCTTCTGTTGTCCTTTGCAATCGTTTTTTTGCATTTCTAGACCCACAGGATGCTGTGGATTATTTTAATCTAGCTGGTTTACAATCCTAAGACCTTATTATTGGTTTTGATACCCTAGTTGCCCATTTCGAGCTGCTCCCTGAGCTTTGAGTCCGTCTACAGCAGTTTTTTGTTCATTAAATTTTCATATTCTGGTGTCCTTTGTAATAGGTTTTCAGCATTTCTAGACCAACAGGGTGCTACGGTTTACTTTAATCTAGCTGGTTTACATTCCTAAGACCTCATTTTTGGTTTTGATATCCTACTTGCCCATGTCGAGCTGCTCCCTGAGCTTTGAGTCCGTCTACAGTAGTGTATTGTTCATTGATTTTCAGCTTCTGTTGTCCTTTGCAATCGGTTTTTGCATTTCTAGACCCACAAGGTGCTGTGATTTGCTTTAATCTAGCTGGTGTACATTCTTTAGACTTTGTTATTGGTTTTGATACCCTAGTTGCCCATGTCGAACGGCTCTTTGAGCTTTGAGTCCGTCTACAGCAGTTTATTGTTCATTGATTTTCAGCTTCTGTTGTCCTTTGCAATCGGTTTTTTGCATTTCTAGACCCACAAGGTGCTTTGATTTACTTTATTCTAGCTGGTTTACAATCCTAAGACCTTATTATTGGTTTTGATACCTTACTTGCCCATGTCGAATGGCTCCCTGAGCTTTGAGTCCGTCTACAGCAGTTTATTGTTCATTGATTTTCATATCCTTGTGTCCTTTGTAATAGGTTTTCAGCATTTCTAGACCCACAGGGTGCTGTGGTTTACTTTAATCTAGCTGGTTTATATTTCTAAGACCTTATTATTGGTTTTGATAACCTAGTTGCCCATGTCGAGCGGCTCCCTGAGCTTTGAGTCCGTCTACAGCAGTTTATTGTTCATTGATTTTCAGCTTCTGTTGTCCTTTGTAATCGTTTTTTGCATTTCTAGACCCACAAAGTGCTGTGGTTTACTTTATTCTACCTGGTTGACATTCTTAAGACCTTATTATTGGTTTTGATACCCTAGTTACCCATCTCGAGCGGGTCTTTGAGCGTTGAGTCCGTCTACAGCAGTTTATTGTTCATTGATTTTTAGCTTCTGTTGTCCTTTGCAATCGGTTTTTTGCATTTCTAGACCCACAATGTGCTGTGGTTTACTTTATTCTAGCTGGTTTACATTCCTAAGACCTTATTATTGGTTTTGATACCCTAGTTGCCCATGTCGAGCGGCTCTTTGAGCTTTGAGTCCGTCTACAGCAGTTTATTGTTCATTGATTTTTAGCTTCTGTTGTCCTTTGCAATCGGATTTTGCCATTCCAGACCCACAAGGTGCTGTGATTTGCTTTAATCTAGCTGGTGTACATTCTTTAGACTTTGTTTTTGGTTTTGATACCCTAGTTGCACATGCTGAGCGGCTCTGTGAGCTTTTAGTCCGTCTACAGCAGTTTATTGTTCATTGATTTTCATATTCTGGTATCCTTTGCAATCAGTTTTCAGTATTTCTAGACCCACAGGGTACTCTGGTTTACTTTAATCTAGCTGGTTTACATTCCTAATACCTCAATATTGGTTTTGATACCCTAGTTGCCCATGTCGAGTGGTTCCCTGAGCTTTGAGTCCGTCTACAGCAGTTTATTGGTTATTGATTTTCATATTCTGGTTTCCTTTGTAATAGGTTTTCAGCATTTTTAGACCCACAGGGTGCTGTGGTTTACTTTAATTTAGCTGGTTTACATTCCTAAGACCTTATTATTGGTTTTGATACCCTAGTTGCCCATGTCGAGCTGCTTCCTGAGCTTTGAGTCCGTCTACAGCAGTTTATTGTTCATTGATTTTTAGCTTCTGTTGTCCTTTGTAATCGGTTTTTGCATTTCTAGACCCACAAGGTGCTTTGATTTGCTTTAATCTTGCTGGTGTACATTCTCTAGACTTTGTTTTTGGTTTTGATACCCTAGTTGCACATGCTGAGCGGCTCTCTGAGCTTTTAGTCCGTCTACAGCAGTTTATTGTTCATTGATTTTCATATTCTGGTTTCCTTTGTAATAGGTTTTCAGCATTTTTAGACCCAAAGGGTGCTGTGGTTTACTTTAATCTAGCTGGTTTACATTCCTAAGACCTTATTATTGGTTTTGATACCCTAGTTGCCCATGTCGAGCGGCTCTTTGAGCTTTGAGTCCGTCTACAGCAGTTTATTGTTCATTGATTTTTAGCTTCTGTTGTCCTTTGCAATCGGTTTTTGCCATTCCAGACCCACAAGGTGCTGTGATTTGCTTTAATCTAGCTGGTGTACATTCTTTAGACTTTGTTTTTGGTTTTGATACCCTAGTTGCACATGCTGAGCGGCTCTCTGAGCTTTTAGTCCGTCTACAGCAGTTTATTGTTCATTGATTTTCATATTCTTGTGTCCTTTGTAATAGGTTTTCAGCATTTTTAGACCCACAGGGTGCTGTGGTTTACTTTAATCTAGCTGGTTTACATTCCTAATACCTCAATATTGGTTTTGATACCCTAGTTGCCCATGTCGAGTGATTCCCTGAGCTTTGAGTCCGTCTACAGCAGTTTATTGGTTATTGATTTTCATATTCTGGTTTCCTTTGTAATAGGTTTTCAGCATTTTTAGACCCACAGGGTGCTGTGGTTTACTTTAATTTAGCTTGTTTACATTCCTAAGACCTTATTATTGGTTTTGATACCCTAGTTGCCCATCTCGAGCGGGTCTTTGAGCGTTGAGTCCGTCTACAGCAGTTTATTGTTCATTGATTTTTAGCTTCTGTTGTCCTTTGCAATCGGTTTTTTGCATTTCTAGACCCACAATGTGCTGTGGTTTACTTTATTCTAGCTGGTTTACATTCCTAAGACCTTATTATTGGTTTTGATACCCTAGTTGCCCATGTCGAGCGGCTCTTTGAGCTTTGAGTCCGTCTACAGCAGTTTATTGTTCATTGATTTTTAGCTTCTGTTGTCCTTTGCAATCGGTTTTTGCCATTCCAGACCCACAAGGTGCTGTGATTTGCTTTAATCTAGCTGGTGTACATTCTTTAGACTTTGTTTTTGGTTTTGATACCCTAGTTGCACATGCTGAGCGGCTCTCTGAGCTTTTAGTCCGTCTACAGCAGTTTATTGTTCATTGATTTTCATATTCTTGTGTCCTTTGTAATAGGTTTTCAGCATTTTTAGACCCACAGGGTGCTGTGGTTTACTTTAATCTAGCTGGTTTACATTCCTAATACCTCAATATTGGTTTTGATACCCTAGTTGCCCATGTCGAGTGATTCCCTGAGCTTTGAGTCCGTCTACAGCAGTTTATTGGTTATTGATTTTCATATTCTGGTTTCCTTTGTAATAGGTTTTCAGCATTTTTAGACCCACAGGGTGCTGTGGTTTATTTTAATTTAGCTTGTTTACATTCCTAAGACCTTATTATTGGTTTTGATACCCTAGTTGCCCATCTCGAGCGGGTCTTTGAGCGTTGAGTCCGTCTACAGCAGTTTATTGTTCATTGATTTTTAGCTTCTGTTGTCCTTTGCAATCGGTTTTTTGCATTTCTAGACCCACAATGTGCTGTGGTTTACTTTATTCTAGCTGGTTTACATTCCTAAGACCTTATTATTGGTTTTGATACCCTAGTTGCCCATGTCGAGCGGCTCTTTGAGCTTTGAGTCCGTCTACAGCAGTTTATTGTTCATTGATTTTTAGCTTCTGTTGTCCTTTGCAATCGGTTTTTGCCATTCCAGACCCACAAGGTGCTGTGATTTGCTTTAATCTAGCTGGTGTACATTCTTTAGACTTTGTTTTTGGTTTTGATACCCTAGTTGCACATGCTGAGCGGCTCTCTGAGCTTTTAGTCCGTCTACAGCAGTTTATTGTTCATTGATTTTCATATTCTGGTGTCCTTTGCAATCAGTTTTCAGTATTTCTAGACCCACAGGGTACTCTGGTTTACTTTAATCTAGCTGGTTTACATTCCTAATACCTCAATATTGGTTTTGATACCCTAGTTGCCCATGTCGAGTGGTTCCCTGAGCTTTGAGTCCGTCTACAGCAGTTTATTGGTTATTGATTTTCATATTCTGGTTTCCTTTGTAATAGGTTTTCAGCATTTTTAGACCCACAGGGTGCTGTGGTTTACTTTAATTTAGCTGGTTTACATTCCTAAGACCTTATTATTGGTTTTGATACCCTAGTTGCCCATGTCGAGCTGCTTCCTGAGCTTTGAGTCCGTCTACAGCAGTTTATTGTTCATTGATTTTTAGCTTCTGTTGTCCTTTGTAATCGGTTTTTGCATTTCTAGACCCACAAGGTGCTGTGATTTGCTTTAATCTTGCTGGTGTACATTCTCTAGACTTTGTTTTTGGTTTTGATACCCTAGTTGCACATGCTGAGCGGCTCTCTGAGCTTTTAGTCCGTCTACAGCAGTTTATTGTTCATTGATTTTCATATTCTGGTTTCCTTTGTAATAGGTTTTCAGCATTTTTAGACCCAAAGGGTGCTGTGGTTTACTTTAATCTAGCTGGTTTACATTCCTAAGACCTTATTATTGGTTTTGATACCCTAGTTGCCCATGTCGAGCGGCTCTTTGAGCTTTGAGTCCGTCTACAGCAGTTTATTGTTCATTGATGTTCATATTCTGGTTTCCTTTGTAATCGTTTTTTGCATTTCTAGACCCACAAGGTGCTGTGGTTTACTTTATTCTACCTGGTTGACATTCCTAAGACCTTATTATTGGTTTTGATACCCTAGTTGCCCATCTCGAGCGGGTCTTTGAGCGTTGAGTCCGTCTACAGCAGTTTATTGTTCATTGATTTTTAGCTTCTGTTGTCCTTTGCAATCGGTTTTTTGCATTTCTAGACCCACAATGTGCTGTGGTTTACTTTATTCTAGCTGGTTTACATTCCTAAGACCTTATTATTGGTTTTGATACCCTAGTTGCCCATGTCGAGCGGCTCTTTGAGCTTTGAGTCCGTCTACAGCAGTTTATTGTTCATTGATTTTCATATTCTGGTTTCCTTTGTAATAGGTTTTCAGCATTTTTAGACCCAAAGGGTGCTGTGGTTTACTTTAATCTAGCTGGTTTACATTCCGAAAACCTTTTTATTGGTTTTGATACACTAGTTGCCCATGTCGAGCGGCTCTTTGAGCTTTGAGTCCGTCTACAGCAGTTTATTGTTCATTGATTTTTAAATTCTGGTGTCCTTTGCAATCGGTTTTTTGCATTTATAGACCCACAAGGTGCTGTGGTTTACTTTAATCTAGCTTGTTTACATTCCTCTGACCTTATTATTGGTTTTGATACCCTAGTTGCCCATGTCGAGCGGCTCCCTGAGCTTTGAGTCCGTCTACAGCAGTTTATTGTTCATTGATTTTCAGTTTCAGGTGTCCTTTGAAATCGGTTTTCAGCATTTCTAGACCCACAGGATGATGTGGTTTACTTTAATCTAGCTGGTTTACATTCCCAAGACCTTATTATTGGTTTTGATACACTAGTTGCCCATGTCGAGCGGCTCTTTGAGCTTTGAGTCCGTCTACAGCAGTTTATTGTTCATTGATTTTCAGCTTCTGTTGTCCTTTGCAATCGATTTTTTGCTATTCTAGACCCACAAGGTGCTGTGGTTTACTTTATTCTAGCTGGTTTACATTCCTAAGACCTTATTATTGGTTTTGATACCCTAGTTGCCCATGTCGAGTGGCTCTTTGAGCTTTGAGTCCGTCTACAGCAGTTTATTGTTCATTGATTTCCAGCTTCTGTTGTCCTTTGCAATCGGTCTTCAGCACTTATAGACCCACAATGTGCTGTGGTTTACTTTATTCTAGCCGGTTTACATTCCTAAGACCTTATTTTTGGTTTTGATACCCTAGTTGCCCATGTCGAGCGGCTCCCTGAGCTTTCAGTCTGTGTACAACAGTTTATTGTTCATTGATTTTCAGCTAATGCTGTCCTTTGCAATCGGTTTTCAGCATTTCTAGACCCACAAGGTGCTGTGATTTACCTTATTCTAGCTAGTTTACATTCCTAAGACCTTTTTATTGGTTTTGGTGCCCTACTCGCCCATGTCGAGCGGCTCCCTGAGCTTTGAGTCCGTCTACAGCAGTTTATTGTTCATTGATTTTAAGCTTGTGTTGTCCTTTGCAATCGGTTTTTGCATTTCTAGACCCACACGGTGCTGTGATTTGGTTCAATCTATCTGGTGTACATTCTTAAGACTTTGTTATTGGTTTTGATACCCTAGTTGCCCATGTCGAGCGGCTCTCTGAGCTCTGAGTCCGTCTACAGCAGTTTATTGTTCATTGATCTTCATATTCTGGTGTCCTTTGCAATCAGTTTTCAGCATTTCTAGACCCACAGGGTGCTCTGGTTTACTTTAATCTAGCTGGTTTACATTCCTAAGACCTTATAATTGGTTTTGATACCCTAGTTGCCCATGTCGAGCGGCTCTTTGAGCTTTGAGTCCGTCTACAGCAGTTTATTGTTCATTGATTTTTAGCTTCTGTTGTCCTTTGCAATCGGTTTTTGCCATTCCAGACCCACAAGGTGCTGTGATTTGCTTTAATCTAGCTGGTGTACATTCTTTAGACTTTGTTTTTGGTTTTGATACCCTAGTTGCACATGCTGAGCGGCTCTCTGAGCTTTTAGTCCGTCTACAGCAGTTTATTGTTCATTGATTTTCATATTCTGGTGTCCTTTGCAATCAGTTTTCAGTATTTCTAGACCCACAGGGTACTCTGGTTTACTTTAATCTAGCTGGTTTACATTCCTAATACCTCAATATTGGTTTTGATACCCTAGTTGCCCATGTCGAGTGGTTCCCTGAGCTTTGAGTCCGTCTACAGCAGTTTATTGGTTATTGATTTTCATATTCTGGTTTCCTTTGTAATAGGTTTTCAGCATTTTTAGACCCACAGGGTGCTGTGGTTTACTTTAATTTAGCTGGTTTACATTCCTAAGACCTTATTATTGGTTTTGATACCCTAGTTGCCCATGTCGAGCTGCTTCCTGAGCTTTGAGTCCGTCTACAGCAGTTTATTGTTCATTGATTTTTAGCTTCTGTTGTCCTTTGTAATCGGTTTTTGCATTTCTAGACCCACAAGGTGCTGTGATTTGCTTTAATCTTGCTGGTGTACATTCTCTAGACTTTGTTTTTGGTTTTGATACCCTAGTTGCACATGCTGAGCGGCTCTCTGAGCTTTTAGTCCGTCTACAGCAGTTTATTGTTCATTGATTTTCATATTCTGGTTTCCTTTGTAATAGGTTTTCAGCATTTTTAGACCCAAAGGGTGCTGTGGTTTACTTTAATCTAGCTGGTTTACATTCCTAAGACCTTATTATTGGTTTTGATACCCTAGTTGCCCATGTCGAGCGGCTCTTTGAGCTTTGAGTCCGTCTACAGCAGTTTATTGTTCATTGATGTTCATATTCTGGTTTCCTTTGTAATCGTTTTTTGCATTTCTAGACCCACAAGGTGCTGTGGTTTACTTTATTCTACCTGGTTGACATTCCTAAGACCTTATTATTGGTTTTGATACCCTAGTTGCCCATCTCGAGCGGGTCTTTGAGCGTTGAGTCCGTCTACAGCAGTTTATTGTTCATTGATTTTTAGCTTCTGTTGTCCTTTGCAATCGGTTTTTTGCATTTCTAGACCCACAATGTGCTGTGGTTTACTTTATTCTAGCTGGTTTACATTCCTAAGACCTTATTATTGGTTTTGATACCCTAGTTGCCCATGTCGAGCGGCTCTTTGAGCTTTGAGTCCGTCTACAGCAGTTTATTGTTCATTGATTTTCATATTCTGGTTTCCTTTGTAATAGGTTTTCAGCATTTTTAGACCCAAAGGGTGCTGTGGTTTACTTTAATCTAGCTGGTTTACATTCCGAAAACCTTTTTATTGGTTTTGATACACTAGTTGCCCATGTCGAGCGGCTCTTTGAGCTTTGAGTCCGTCTACAGCAGTTTATTGTTCATTGATTTTTAAATTCTGGTGTCCTTTGCAATCGGTTTTTTGCATTTATAGACCCACAAGGTGCTGTGGTTTACTTTAATCTAGCTTGTTTACATTCCTCTGACCTTATTATTGGTTTTGATACCCTAGTTGCCCATGTCGAGCGGCTCCCTGAGCTTTGAGTCCGTCTACAGCAGTTTATTGTTCATTGATTTTCAGTTTCAGGTGTCCTTTGAAATCGGTTTTCAGCATTTCTAGACCCACAGGATGATGTGGTTTACTTTAATCTAGCTGGTTTACATTCCCAAGACCTTATTATTGGTTTTGATACACTAGTTGCCCATGTCGAGCGGCTCTTTGAGCTTTGAGTCCGTCTACAGCAGTTTATTGTTCATTGATTTTCAGCTTCTGTTGTCCTTTGCAATCGATTTTTTGCTATTCTAGACCCACAAGGTGCTGTGGTTTACTTTATTCTAGCTGGTTTACATTCCTAAGACCTTATTATTGGTTTTGATACCCTAGTTGCCCATGTCGAGTGGCTCTTTGAGCTTTGAGTCCGTCTACAGCAGTTTATTGTTCATTGATTTCCAGCTTCTGTTGTCCTTTGCAATCGGTCTTCAGCACTTATAGACCCACAATGTGCTGTGGTTTACTTTATTCTAGCCGGTTTACATTCCTAAGACCTTATTTTTGGTTTTGATACCCTAGTTGCCCATGTCGAGCGGCTCCCTGAGCTTTCAGTCTGTGTACAACAGTTTATTGTTCATTGATTTTCAGCTAATGCTGTCCTTTGCAATCGGTTTTCAGCATTTCTAGACCCACAAGGTGCTGTGATTTACCTTATTCTAGCTAGTTTACATTCCTAAGACCTTTTTATTGGTTTTGGTGCCCTACTCGCCCATGTCGAGCGGCTCCCTGAGCTTTGAGTCCGTCTACAGCAGTTTATTGTTCATTGATTTTAAGCTTGTGTTGTCCTTTGCAATCGGTTTTTGCATTTCTAGACCCACACGGTGCTGTGATTTGGTTCAATCTATCTGGTGTACATTCTTAAGACTTTGTTATTGGTTTTGATACCCTAGTTGCCCATGTCGAGCGGCTCTCTGAGCTCTGAGTCCGTCTACAGCAGTTTATTGTTCATTGATCTTCATATTCTGGTGTCCTTTGCAATCAGTTTTCAGCATTTCTAGACCCACAGGGTGCTCTGGTTTACTTTAATCTAGCTGGTTTACATTCCTAAGACCTTATAATTGGTTTTGATACCCTAGTTGCCCATTTCGAGTGGTTCCCTGAGCTTTGAGTCCGTCTACAGCAGTTTATTGTTCATTGATTTTCAGATTCTGTTGTCCTTTGTTATATGTTTTCAGCATTTCTAGACCCACAGGGTGCTGTGGTTTACTTTAATCTAGCTGGTTTACATTCCTAAGACCTTATTATTGGTTTTGATACCCTAGTTTCCCATGTCGAGCGGCTCTTTGAGCTTTAAGTCCGTCTACAGCAGTTTATTGTTCATTGATTGTCAGCTTCTGTTGTCATTTGCAATCGGTTTTTGCATTTCTAGACCCACAAGGTGCTGTGATTTGCTTCAATCTATCTGGTGTACATTCTTAAGACTTTAATATTGGTTTTGATACCCTAATTGCCCATGTCGATCGGCTCTCTGAGCTTTGAGTCCGCTTAATTTATAAAAGCCCTTAAATAATCGATGTAATTTTCGTAAATTTCAGAGTAATGTGTGATAGTTTTATAACTCAAATCAGTGTCTCTGGTTCAGACCACCTAGAAGAAAACTAAAACAACATTGTGTTAAAAAAAGAAAAAATCTTCGTAAAATCACGACCATTGATATTATAAAGTTTTTGCGCCTTATTGCTTTTTTATTTTTGGTTTATTTTTTGTTGTTGTTTTTTTTGGGGGGTGTAGTGGAGGATATTAAGAACGCATTTACTACGGCATTTGTAAAAGGCAAAAAGTGTGCTTTTTCATATTCGTAGAAAACGAAAGTAGTATTGTTGGATGCGGACCTCGGAGAAAGCACCCAATTCTTTGAGAAAACGAAAGTAAAATGTGAAACGTGGACTTCGAAGAAAGCACTAATTTAGCAAACGATACGATTTAGATACAAATGATAAAATGAAGAAAAAAACACGGAAAAAATAAATATCAGCTATTTGTCATAAATGGTTTAAATTAATAAATTATAGTTATCTTCCAAATTTCCGTAGCTCCTAACATTTACTTTGCTTTAAAAGTATTAAATTGTCAATTTAATACTTCCATGAACAGGGGAACCTTAAACTCTAGCACCTTATTGAGAAAACGTTCTGAAATATGATAAGTCAATTCATTTTGTCATCATAATATTGTTGTTTTTTTTTATTATATGCTTGTGGGTTACAGGGAATTCCCTCTTGCCAATACGGGCAGGTCCGGAAAATTCCGGAGTCGAATGTATTGCAATAAAAAACATGATGGTGACAAATTGAATTCAAGCAAACACGAGACTAATCATATAAATTTTACATAAAACAGAGGAACCTAAAACTCTAGCATCTTATTGAGAAAACGTTCTGAAATAAAATACGACAAAAAGTAACATAACTTTTGAACAAAATGCAGGAAAATTATGAATCAGAAATATCAACCGATAAATAAAAAGGAACTTAGTTATAGATAAAAAGGAATGTATTTAATTTTACCGTTTTAACAAAATATAAACTTAATAAATATCAGTTTTTCCGAAGAGGTAATAAAAATGTTTTTATTAGAATGTTTTAATTGCAATGGTTTCGACTCCGGAATTATCCGGACCTGCCTATGTCGGCGAGGGGGAATTCCCTGTAACCCACAATATTATAAAGTAATAATTATTGAATAAATTTTATTATTTTGTCAGTCTGAGAAAATTAAAACTATCTCAGTCACTATATCTAATATATAAATATCACAATATTGATAATGAAAATGATTTCAAGTCAACGCAAGACTTATAATAACTATACATAAAACACAGGAATTTAAAACTTTAGCATCCTTAAAGGCATTATAAAAACATTCAAATATAAAATATGACAAAAATGAAGATAAATAGATAACTAATGATTATCCCCATCATTTTTTTTAATTCCGCCATTACAGAGAAAATGACGTAACGTCATACAAGCACAACTTGCATAACATATAATCTTTACACCAGAAAATGCAAAATAGAATAAGCTTTCACATAGATTAATAAAAAAGGAAATATAGATGAAAAAATGATTGAATGAAACTGAATGTAGATTGAATAAAAATACCAATTTTCCAAAAAAGGTAATAAAAAATTCTTTGTAAATTCCGTACGATTTACCAAAACCAATACTTTGAGAGACTGGTAGATGGCTCAACATTACAACAGAAAATAGAACCTGCATATTATCATAGACCTGTATATTAAATTTATTCATGTTATTTAATATACAGGTCTATGGTATTATGTCAAAATCAAGATATCGGGGACAAATTCCACTACCTTCTAAATTGTCCTACGCTCAGCAATGTAAGAGGAAGATATTTATTTAACAAAACTTCAATGCACGGTGACCCCAATATCCTTAGACTTAATATATTTTATATTTAAATATGATGAACCTTGTCTCCCAGCAAGTATCTATATAATAGTTAATTAAACATTTATGTAATTAATCGCAGCTGACTAGATGTGGGCGAACTCGATTTGCGCCAAAAACGAATCTAGCTGCGCCACAATCAAATTGCGCCAGTACTCTAATTGCGCCCTGCGCCAATGAAAATATTGCTAACAACCGGTAAGCACAGGTAAGAAGACAAAGAAAAAATGACTTCCCTCCTGCTTTTTTCCGGGCTTGGGACCGGCAGCATACAATTGATGGAGTCTCAGCCCAAACAGACGGTGGATACATTGCATTGTAATCAATGTAATAAGACAGCACGTAGTCAGCAAACTTTTCAACTCTAGCGTCGGAAGGGTGTCATCCTGGTTTGTCCACTTTTAATTAGGGGCATATACAAACATAAGGTTTGTTGTTTTAGCAATTATAGTTTATTTCTTAATACTATAGTCTGATTTTTCACATGTATTTTAAAACATATAAGTAATAAAAGTTTGGCATATAGTATACCATAGAATTCGTTGAATATTGTACCCAAAAAAAATCAAGGATATAATTTCTGAAAGAAAAGAGAAAGGTTTTATTTTAAGTATATTTTTATGAAATATTATTCTGAAAAAAAAAATGAATAAAGTTTAAGATCTTTTCATATAAGTTAAATAACACTGACTAAAATGATAATCGTTAGGCTCGTGGGCGTTACTTTTTAAGTTTTCTTATGACTATGAGACATCTAATTAGAATCCTGAACCAGATTTTAAAATACCGGTAGTCCAATTCAAACATTTGTAAATCTCATTTTAAGGGGTAGATGATAAGGACTTGCATATGTCGCACACTTTTTACCTCTGCCTTTGAACTTAAATTTCACTCATTTAATATATGTATACTTGAATTAACATTATTATACATGTAAGTGGTTAGTGATAAAATGAACATGAAATGATGATGAAGTTGATGGAATGGGGACACAAGGTGGATATGAGTTTCGACTGTCACTTGAAGAAAAGGTAGAGATGAGTAGGACCGGATAATTTTGCCTCTTGTAAGGAGATACTACAGTCAAATTCTTATCAAGTCCAGCAGGCAGCAGGAAACATGCAAGAAACATGAAATTTTCCCACCTTAAAGCACCGCTATGGTATGCAGTAAGGTTTTCCGAATTATAGCCTGATGACCACGGCTTTCATTATACCATGCAGAACTGCCACATAAACCCTATTCCACATGGGGCAAGGAAATTTCTAAGAAATCTTCGATCATTTTTTGATGCATCTATATCTATAATAACTGTGCATATAAAGCTTAGTTGATTTTTTTTTCTTCATTTTGAAAATATTTACAGAAATGTACAGCAGCTGTATTGTGAAAGACTCACATTGAGGCCGCACATTGAGCCATATCACAACCATCTTTGGTTATATTATCATCTGATGTTCGAGTATAAAAACAGTTTCCTTTTTTTTACTTTATTTTTTTTTTATATTTTAACACAAAAATGATTAAGGTCTATTGTTTTAATTGCAAAAAACACAACTCAAAATATTAAAAAAAAAGAACATTAATATCGCCTTATTTTTTTTTCTGAACAAAAAATTGCATAAAAATTATTTTTTATACATTATGTACCTATTTAAATAGAATAGACTTTAGATTTTTATGGTCAGTGCACCTATTATTAAAGACGAAAGAATATGGAATATGTGCCAAAAAGACACGATCCACATATTGAAATGATTTTAATAAATGTACAAAAGCAAAATTTCACTGCGTGTGAAGCGCTTTTCTGGATTAACCTTCATCAGACACGCTAGGAGTAGAAAACTTGGAAAACCGGTAGAATATTAAATTTGATTAAAAAAAATGCCAAAAAATATTACAACAATGACCAAACAGATAAATCTATCAATTTTTAAAGAAACAGCCAAACGTCAAATTTTGGAAATATGTAAACTGTGTCTTTCCAACACATATTCCAGTACTCGAAAATATATAAGAGCATACAACTGAAGCACGGGGAAGCTTTCTACGACCTCCACACGGCACTAAAGCCAAACTCTGAAATAATATTAAAGACGAAAGAATATGGAATATGTGCCAAAAAGACACGATCCACATATTGAAATGATTTTAATAAATGTACAAAAGCAAAATTTCACTGCGTGTGAAGCGCTTTTCTGGATTAACCTTCATCAGACACGCTAGGAGTAGAAAACTTGGAAAACCGGTAGAATATTAAATTTGATTAAAAAAAATGCCAAAAAATATTACAACAATGACCAAACAGATAAATCTATCAATTTTTAAAGAAACAGCCAAACGTCAAATTTTGGAAATATGTAAACTGTGTCTTTCCAACACATATTCCAGTACTCGAAAATATATAAGAGCATACAACTGAAGCACGGGGAAGCTTTCTACGACCTCCACACGGCACTAAAGCCAAACTCTGAAATAATATTAAAGACGAAAGAATATGGAATATGTGCCAAAAAGACACGATCCACATATTGAAATGATTTTAATAAATGTACAAAAGCAAAATTTCACTGCGTGTGAAGCGCTTTTCTGGATTAACCTTCATCAGACACGCTAGGAGTAGAAAACTTGGAAAACCGGTAGAATATTAAATTTGATTAAAAAAAATGCCAAAAAATATTACAACAATGACCAAACAGATAAATCTATCAATTTTTAAAGAAACAGCCAAACGTCAAATTTTGGAAATATGTAAACTGTGTCTTTCCAACACATATTCCAGTACTCGAAAATATATAAGAGCATACAACTGAAGCACGGGGAAGCTTTCTACGACCTCCACACGGCACTAAAGCCAAACTCTGAAATAATATTAAAGACGAAAGAATATGGAATATGTGCCAAAAAGACACGATCCACATATTGAAATGATTTTAATAAATGTACAAAAGCAAAATTTCACTGCGTGTGAAGCGCTTTTCTGGATTAACCTTCATCAGACACGCTAGGAGTAGAAAACTTGGAAAACCGGTAGAATATTAAATTTGATTAAAAAAAATGCCAAAAAATATTACAACAATGACCAAACAGATAAATCTATCAATTTTTAAAGAAACAGCCAAACGTCAAATTTTGGAAATATGTAAACTGTGTCTTTCCAACACATATTCCAGTACTCGAAAATATATAAGAGCATACAACTGAAGCACGGGGAAGCTTTCTACGACCTCCACACGGCACTAAAGCCAAACTCTGAAATAATATTAAAGACGAAAGAATATTGTCTTTTTTGTTTATTTAACTTAATTGGTTATACAGCAAATTAAATGTGGACAAACCAGGAAGGCTTGTTGGGCATTAAATCTTCAACAAAGCAGTTGGAAATTTCCTCTGGCTCTAGGTGTGAAATAAACAGGAAATTCTAATGATCAATACCTGCAGGTGTCAATACCTAATATACAAACATTCAGAAACAGCATTTTACACTGTATGCACTAGATCTACTAGCATTTAAACCAATAATGCGATTTATATATGCAATATTGAAACCAACACAACATAATTAAAATAATTTTATATAACTTACATGACTTATCATGTTAAATTGTTTTTCTTTTTATCAAAAAATCATAAATAATTAATTATAGAATAACACATTTTTGTAGAATTAAATAAAATCTATTACTTATTGAAAATGCCTAAATAGATGTGATACAAAATTATTATTTATTGGCAATTTTCAATAATAAGGGAAATAGTGGGTCACTGTGAAAAGGAAACTGAGTTATTCAGATATTTATTGTAATCTAAAATGACAAAAAAGACTTTTTTAAAAAAATTCCGTTTTTATCCAACTTATTATATTAAAAATAAAATAAAAGTTTAAATGATATATAGGATGGCTAAATAATGCAGTAGAAATCATATGACAAATTGTATTTTTGTGAACTTTCCCTTTATTACACTTCATGGGCCTGTTTAACAAAGCTATCTAAAGATATGTCTACAGACATGCATAAGAGGTCGAATGAAATGTTTGTTTCATTCTTATTTTCTTTGTTTTAAAAATGCATTTATGTATTTGCGAAGTGTCATCCGAGGGTTGTAAAACGCAATTGTTTATTGTTCGGACTACCTGAGGACGACGGACAGCCCTCTGCAGCGGCCCCTCTGCAGACACCCTAAGGTTTATATTGTATAATGTCTTATGTATATAATTGACGGTCTACAATAACCGAGTTTTCAATGTCATTTTAAAAGACTGTTTTTTTATAGATTTTTTAAAGTTCGTAACTTTTTACATGCCAGTGCTTCATTTCTAAATCCAGTAGTATTTATTTAGTAACTCTGCAAAATTTACGGAAATAACCTTTTGGCGTTTTTAACACATCGTCTCGTGTATAAAAAATAACCTTAATGTTTATGATTTTCCCATTTACATGAAACTTGTTGTTTATATCCTACAACCAGCTCAGATTTGACATAACATACATGTACGGATACAGTAAAATAAAGGTTAATACAAGTATCACTGTAACAGTATAAATATAAAATTTCAATGTTCAAACTTAGCACCTTACTCTTTAAATATTTAACACATTAAATTAATCTGCAACATTCTGTAACAAATAAAAAACATTTTTAAGAACCCAGTTTTTAGAATCTAAAAACGTCATCCTAATAAAATACCGTCATTTATCAAAAGAATGAAAAGCGTAAAAGGTTCAGTTCTTCTTCTCCTTTATCCCCCAACGCAACGCAAAGCGGGGACATAGGAATACCAGACGTACATTCGTCCGTCCGTCCGTCACACTTGTTTCGTAACGGATTTCGGCTACTACTAATCATAGGCTTTCAATCTTTGGTATGCAGCTTCAGGTGAGGGACTCATACGGTGGGATGCGTTTCCAGATCCGTCGCTTACCTATTTCCTGCTTTACAAGCTGACTTCGAATTTTGCCAACTTGGCGGGGGACCCAGGAATTCCGTTCTTGTTAAGATACGATCACCGATGACTAATGCAATGTATGAACTTTATGGTCCGAAAAATACAAGTGACAAAATAAAACACATAACTCGAATAATAAAACTTATTAATTTGTATACTCCGCAGAGAAGATGTGGACGTTTAACAATTTTTAAAATTTTTAAACGTTCGTTCATACGTCCGTCAACAAATCACTATGATAAAGAACTATTGAAAGCCCACACGGTTTGAAAATTTGTAGATTTAGCAGGGCTTATAAATATTTAATAGAACTTAGTGAGATATATTTGGAGCTCAAAACTTTTCATAGTGCAAGTGCAAAGGTTTGAACAGTCAATAATTTTAGCACAATTATGTAGAATTGCATACATGTATATCAAATATATAAAATTCAGTACATGTAAACAATTTATTGAAAAAAAAGAAATTTTAGCCGACGCGACCCCTTCTGGCTTTGTACATGTAAGTATTCAAGTACACAGGAAGACAAGTCCTCCTCCCACACACAATGTTTCAATATGAAAAAATTCTAGATGCAAATAAAAAAGAAACATCATAAGAAGACAAGTTTTTATTATATGCAATTTTTTGTCTGACTCCGCAACCTTTGTGTACTATCGACGAAAGTAAAGGAATATATAGTTATATATAGTTCAGATTTTTTCGTTCGTCCGCCTGTCTCTAACCACGTTTTTTTAATTCTTCTAATTTGTAATAAATACCTAGACCGTGGACTTGGCAGTATTAAAACGCAACCAAAAGATGAGATACAATTAAATTGGCTTAAGACCATCCTTAATACTATCCTATCATATTTTTTTGCTTTGTATTTCTCTTATAAGTTGTCAAGTGTCCCCTTTTCCTCTAAAAGAATTTTCATGTAGATTTTTGGAAAAGTTATCTGGGACCTCCACTCCCCACTTTTGTCCACAAAGAACTGTATGCATGTGGAACCCCCGTTTGAAAATTTCTGGATCCGTCCCTGGTCTTGTACGGATTTTAATGGTCTATGCTTAGTATATTTATTGCAAATTATTTCGTATAAACTTTCTTGTTTGCAATATAATTTCGTGCTTTCTCCGTTCAGTCCTTGAAAAGCAGTTCACTAGTAAGAGTAGATCGATTGAACATAATTTAATAAAATCAGGGAATAATTCTTATTAATTCCGAGATGAAATGGTTTCTTATCTGAAAACAGAATCTTCCTCAGAGCAGACATGCATAATTTGCAAATTCTTCACTTGCGAATATGAAATATTTATCCGCCTTTTCCCAAATTTGAGATTATAAAAGAATAAAATTAGATAATGAAGTGTTTAAATTGCTCATTACTTGAAATGTATGATAATTCTGTTATTATAATTAATAAAAATCCGTAAAATTATATATTCTACTTGAGATAATAAAACTGGTTTTAATTGTCTCAGCTGGTTTTAAAGAAATATTTTTTTTAATTAATTAATATATTTAAATATTTTTTTCTTTTTTTTTTTTTCAAATTAATCATTACCCAGTGCCAGAGTCTGTATCGGAGCTTTGCAGAATAAAATTTCTTAATATAGTAAATTTTATCTGAAGTTTTATGAAATAAATAGAATTTATAAACAAAGATTTTTTAATCATTTCTAATAAACATGATATACTTGTTAACAATATATATATTTTTTAATCATATCATAAATATCAATATCATTTGAAAAATAAATAGTTTATGGAAATCTTCTTTGCCAAGTCCTGTGGAACTAAATCTATCAATGGACCATGGAAGGTGTCCCGCAGAGAGTGACCACAGCGCGCGAGCTCGAGACAGGATGTCAATTGTGTCTCATGTATATTATCCAATATACATGTACCTGTATGTAACTCGACAGGAGTTAACTGATTAGCCACACGAGCTAAAAAGTTTGTTATTTGAATGTAAACGAGAGAAGAAAAGTTAATTAAAGTAAAATGGTAATTTAAATCATAATATTAATGATAAAATAAGTAAGTGTAAAGAAATTTTGTATTATGTTTATGTTAACATATGATTGTAACTTTTTAATAATTCTTGCAATGAATATAATTAATTTGCATTTTGTTAACTACACCCTAATGTTATGTTTTTGTTGTTTAATGCTTCATAAAACTTCAAAAAATCTAAGTGCTCAAAAAAGAGAGAAAAAAACTCCTATTGGTGGAAGACGGGCACTGCCCCGGCAATAACAAAGGAAACTTTAGGGCAGTCAACACTAGCGGTGGTGTGTCATGGACTGGACGACCCATGGCATACAGCGAATCTTTCTAATAGTCGCTACAGAGGCTATATAGCCTATAGTCCCATCAAGTAAACAAAATGAACTTAGTCTCGAAAATTCCGACCGGTACACCACAGTGGTGCGAGACGGGCACTGTTTCAGCGATAACAAAGGATGTTTATTTAATTATTCACTATTTAAATGGGTGTTTTCCTTAAATTGTCATTATTGAATCTTTATTTTAGTTTTAATGTTGCATGTTCCGTTAAGCGCTCAGCAGTGTAAAAGCGCTTTATAAATTGTGTAAATATAATATTATATAAATATAGGTGGTGTAAAAATGAATTAATACAGAGATTATTACTATTTTATCAGTTTTATCCACATGTAAATATATGTTTAGAGTTAATTTGACTAATGATTCGAGTTGTCGATGTGGACACATCTTAGAAGATTCTATTCATTTCTTTCTAGAATGTCCCATCGTGCAGAATTGATAAAAAAATTAAATTTTATAGATACTATCGATATTGAAATTTTGCTTTTTAGTAGCGAAATATTTAACGAAGAAAGCAACTTAATTTTTTTTAGCAGTGCAGCAGTATATTAAACAGACGAAGAGATTTACTTAATTTGATCACATACTCCCCCCTTTTCCCTCTTTTCTTTTCCGTTTTCCTTTTCTCCATTTATTTCAAAGTTTTATAATGAGAGCAAAGACTCTGCAAAAAGTGTAAAAGTTTGGATGATGAGCAACATTTCTTTTTTGAATGTGAAATAAATTCAGCCATTCGCTCAGATTTTTTAAAAGCTTTAAATGATAAACTGTCTACATTTGAATGTCCCGATACATTAAATAAACTGCTGATCATTTTAAACCCTAACCCCGAACTTGTTTGTCATATTAAACAGTCTATAGAACTCAGGGCTTCAGATCCTTGTCAGGTAGGTTCATAACATGTGTGTGTGTTTGTTTGTTTGTGTTTTTTTTAATTTGCTGTCTAATTATGTTTTATGTTACGCTATATTGTATTGTTTTGAATGTATGTTGATTTGACCCTTACGGGTGTAATTTCATCAATAAAGATATAATACATTGTATTCGACTGTCTCCTCTAAGATATTGATCTTTATGTATTCATAAAATAGCAGACGTATGTAAATACTAAAAATATGTATACTGTAATATGTGGAAAGGATAATGTAAGTTGTGATAACTTTTATCCGAATAGTGTTGTAATTTTACAAATTAAATTATGTAAATATAAAAATTCCACATCACCCTAACCCTAACCTCTGGTGCTATTGGAGACATTTCGTATCAACCTATAAAAAGTGAATTGCGAACAATTTATGAACCACTCACAATTTTGGTCTACTTACATGACTTAATTTAAACATATTTAAAAACTTCTTTTCATAATTGAAACATGACACTTTGTGATGAACAGTCGATAGAGCTTTAAATCTCTCAGACATGTTAACTCTCCCGTTTTCACCGGGAGACTCCCGGTTTCAAGACTCTATCTCCCGCCTAAAATCTCCCGGTTACCGATTTTCTATTAAAAAAATAAATTGTCTATAGAAAAGTCACGAATATCGTCATTTTGATTTTCCTTGGGCAGTGTTAGAAAGATCATATGCAATTAATTACTTGTTGATTTATTAATAAGGGATTCCACCTGTCACCCCAAGCTAATTAAGCTTTCAGTGTTAATTGTCAAATTGAAGTTGAGTTATGTCCCTTTAAAAAAAGGTAAATTTGATTATTGGATATTTTTCCAATATATTTTAGTTTTTTACTTTAACTTATGCAAAGAAATATATAACATTTGGATTAATGGAACAATTTTGAAACATTTTACCAGTAAAAATATTATTTTTGTACTTTTATTTTATTATATTCACCTTAGTTATCAAATACAATTTCACAAGCATTTTTATATACAAAAATGCGACAATGAAAAAATCGAAGATGAATGATACTGCTGAAAAATATAGTGGAATTTTTACTAAAATTAAGAAATTTATGATCTGCTGTCAATGTCAGTCTAAATAAAAGACATGCATAACAGCAAAAATGCTTAAAAAATCCTGGTATTAATTAAAATTTGCAATCATTTTGCGGTTTTAAATGACACTCCGGTATGTCGATAAAAATCTCCCTGAGAGGTTGTCTGAAAAGTTAAAAATCTCCCTGAGAGTAACATGTCTGAATCTCTTGATAAAAGAACTAAACAGAAAAAAGGACTTATTAAACAACTTATATATAATACATTTAAAAATAGGACAAGATTAAAAGTTAGAAAAAATAATTTAATGTTTTATTTAACCTAAAGCCATTTAAAAATCACTTAGTGACTTTACTCCGGAATATTCCGGACTACCTTATATGGTACTCCGGAATATTCCGGACTCCGGAATAGTCCGGACTCCTTATATGGTAGTCCGGACTATTCCGGAGTCCTTATATGGTAGTCCGGACTATTCCGGAGTCCTTATATGGTAACTCCGGACTATTCCGGAGTCGAAAATCTGGATCCTGCTAGCGCTCCGGAATAGTCCGGAGCGGGAAGGCGGGATCCAACTCGACTCCGGAATAGTCCGGAGCGGGAAGGTGGGATCCAACTCGACTCCGGAATAGTCCGGAGAGGGAAGCGGGGATCCAGGTGAGGGAATCGAGGATCCAGAGAGCGGGAAGATCCCCATGCAGAATGCTAAATTGCCCGTCGCTACCCACCACTTCTTTATTCAGTGTCAGTCAAACTCTCCTTCCCG